>OX608080.1:96556622-96654122 GCA_951509765.1 Sphenella marginata | reverse complement strand
GAGTAGAAACTAGAAATTTAGAAAAATACTTTCATTCGAATGCAGGTGAAAGTTGACTCTGTTGGACCTATGATTTCAGAACAACACAACATAACATAATATAACATAATATAACATAATATAACATAACATAACATAACATAACATAACACAACATAACATAACATAACATAACATAACATAACATAACATAACATAACATAACATAACATAACATAACATAACATAACATAACATAACATAACATAACATAACATAACATAACATAAACTAACATAACATAACATAACCTAACATAACATAACATAACATAACATAACATAACACAACACAACATAACATAATATAACATAACATAACATAACATAACATAACATAACATAACATAACATAACATAACATAACATAACATAACATAACAAAACATAACATAACATAACTCGCAATTGCCGTGAAATATTTTATCTCTAACTTACATAGTTGCCAGCTAGTCGAATTTTCTGTAGGGTGTGTACTCGTATATCGGGGATGAATGTGCCATCAAACTGTAAATAAAAAATGATTTATGTTAATATGCACTCTAGGCAGTGGCAATAACAGCTCATCAGTGTACAACAAAAATAACTCGGCACAGCACACTCGGTTATGTGAGGTAAAACAAGTCTGCGAGGTTTCGCAAAAAAGGTAAGCAGCGGGTGGTACTTAAACAACGTTCGCATAGTAAGAATTCCCCTTGGAGGTTACTTCATTTCAACGCTCAATATTGTCTAGCGCTGAAGCGATTCGCAATGCTATCAAAGGTGAGCTGCAATTCAGGCACACACAAAAATAAATCCAACAGGAAACTCTAAAGTAGTTATGAATTTATGTATTTGAAAGTATGCGCTGATCTATGTTTGTACAATATCCTTGCAAGTTTCATATTCGCTTGAAGTATTATTCGACTTAAGTTTGTAAATAGACAAATGACTTGAGCGAAACGGTACGCTTCAGGCAACGTAGTGGCAAATGACGAGCTGGCCAAAGCGGGCCCAGAATTACTTTTGAACGTTTGCAAAGAGAGAGATAGAGAGCGGCCAAAGAGCTTTGCACAGGGTGTGATATTGATGGAACTCGAACGGAAATGGCATCCTCAGATAAGCGACTTTTTTTAGATACCTACTACTATAACATATCAGGTAGGGGTTAAGAGCCCGAAAAAAGGGGTTTTAGCCTCTAATTAAAAATTAAGAGGGCTTAATAGGAATTTCGGGCATGTAGTTTTGTTGTGAGTTGAGGATCTAGTTTGCAAACTAAATCTTTCGCGAGTTAAAATACTATCGATTATCTCAATAGAGGCATGATCAATTGCAGTCTAAAATATTACAATTTTTACATAGAGAAGTGGGCAGCATCACGCCTCCTTATACAAAAGCCACCAAATTTTAGAAATTTTTCTTAAAAACTTCATTACGTGAGTCAAATCTTTAAACATAACTTTCAAGGAAAGATAAATATTGCCTTTTAAATTAAATTAAAAAAGTGGGCGTGGCCATTCACGGATTTCCCCAATTTTCAAAATTTATAGCTACTGTTATAAGATCAATGTTTTCACTAAAATTTGTTACGAAAAATTAATTTCTTTACGCGCTATGTCGTTAACATTATTCGGAATAATCCACTCTAAAAGGGGCGGGGCCACGCCCACTTTCGAAAATTTATTTCGCCGCATTTCTCCTTTGGAAAGTGAAATAAAATACATATCAAGTCATACTTCATTCAGATATTGACTTTTTTTATCAATCTATATTCCTTTTCGAAGGTTTTTATATAAAAGTGGGCGTGGTCCCGAGATGATTTCGTACATTTTTTTCGATGAAATTGGCGTGCCAAATTTTGGTAGTGATATCTTCAACACTTTATGATTTATAAAGGTAATAAAATTTACTTCATTATAGGTGGGAGGTGCCACGCCTTCTATGCAACAAGTAAAGGAAAGCAAACCAATTATTAGCGGGCACAATTTTATTTGATATCTGGAAAGATTCCCATTCGAATTTCAGAGAAATTTTTAAAGTTTGGTAAACCTAAATTAATTTCGTTGTTTTATTCATAAGTCGCTAAGTGCTTACGAAAAAACAAACGATTGTTGTCAACTTGTTTTGTTCAAGCGCTCAGAGACTACACGTTTTTTTTAATGAAATGAACGGATATAGTAATGGAGTCATACTTTATTTTGTCACTTATTCATTAACTCAATTACAATATTGTATGAGGGGGGGGGGGGCTTCGGTATCAATGCGATTGCAAAAATGTATCGCATTTACGCTGAGCCTGAAGATTCGCCTCTTATGGCTGTTTCCATTGTCATCGCGCAGTTTGCTCTCAATGTGGTTGTTGTTGTTGTTGTTTATGCCTTCTCTCGCTATTTGTAATTTCGACAGAAGCCACCACACACGGGTGTTAATAAATATTTTTATATTTATTTCATATTCATTATACTCACCAACTATATACTCGCACTACTAGTGTTATATATTATTTGCCTTCACTGTCCACATAGCCGGTTGGTTGGTGTTTGGCTTTTCATTTGCGGGCCAAACGGGTGAGTGCAATGCATTTCTTGTTGGCTCCCGCGCGTTGAAAGCTTCAGGCTTGCACTTTACAGTAAACATTACAACGGAAGAAAATGCAAATACACACACATACATATACAGCGTTGCCAATTGCAATTGCGGGAACCAAAAAAAAAAAAAAAAAAAAAAAACAGCGGAAACAACGACAGTCCAAAGATGTACGCCGCGGTTCAGGTGTTGCATGGTGGCTTGACTGCAATTTGTGCACCCGCAAGCGCTGCAGCATGTATGAAGGCGCTGTCAAGCACTTGCAGATGCATGGCTGTTTGCTGGAACAACAAAAAGCAAATAAAGGAGAAGCACAAGTAAAATGAACTACGTTGGTGCAAATTATATACCCAGTAGTGAATTTTAGAATTCGTGAGAGCACAGAAAGCAAATAATAATTGAGTTCAGGAAAGGTTGTGATGATCCCAAAGCTATTTACATTAGGGAATTGAGAACGCAATCTAAGTTCTCCTGATTAGGTGTTGCCATAAAGAAAATTTTACAGGGCTGCCACTTATCTGAAATTAAAAGAAAAAAAGTGAAATGAGATATTTCAGTGCGGTTGTCAAACAAAAGGTATTCTACGTCGTATTGTTAGATAAGCTATTTCTAAGCAGAATTTTCGCACAGGGTTGCCACTAAATCAAATTTTATTTATTAATTTGCATATAAGGCGAAGTGAGTGATGAGTTCCCCCGCTATTTACATTTGGGAATTGAGAACTGGTAAAGCACATTTGTAATATTTTAAAAAGAATAGAGCTTATATAAAATATTCCAAACTCTTCTGATAGGGTGTTGCCACATAGAATGTTTTTACAGTGTTACCGCTTATCTGAAACTAAAAACAAATAATAAAGTAAGATATGTCAGTGTGGTTATAAAATAGTATTTTACTTTGCAGTTCAAAAAAAAGTATATTTCTAATTATTTACCAGGGTTGCCACTTAATTATATTGTATGTCTTACTTTATATGCCCGGGACTGTTTCTAAAACTCCTCTACTCATTTTTATTTAATTATGTTTATACATTTTTGGGTTACTTGTTATAATCCAAGCATTCTTACTTAAATTTTTCCACTTATGTATAATATATTGAAGGAGTTGCCACTTATTCATATTTAATTTATTACTTGTCATACAAAAGGGAGGTTTGGAATTTGTTTTGATCGAGTACTGGTAAAGTTCATTCCTTACGTTTTAAACAGAATATAGGTAGTATGTATAACACATTCCAATATCTCCTAATTAGATGTTGCCAGATAGAAAAATTTTACAACGTTGCCGCTTATCTGAAATTATGTAGAATGAAGAAATAAAATGAGAAATGTTAAAGTGTTTATCAAACGGAATGTATTTCAGGTCGGCATTTCAACAAAATAAAAGTCTAAGCAGAATTATCAACCAGCGTTGCCACTTAATTATGTTTAAATATTAATGCATTGTATACATGAGATAATTGAGAATATTAATCTACATATTTCTATTAAATTGTGTATATACATATATGGGTTCTTAATTATAATTCAAGTCTTCTCTTGCTACTTTTAATGTTTTTATGGTGTTGCCACATAACTAAAAAATTAAAAAAAATTTAATTATAATAAAAAAAATCTAAGCAGGTTGAAGTTGAAAGTGCTGTCAGTCGCAAGAATTCGAAAGTTGGTAGAAATTTACCTAGATTGCTTTTTCTGCCACCCTGCTACTGGGTATACATATAAGTGGTATAATCGTACACACATTCAGGTGTAGCATATTTCCCAATGCATGTTCGCACTGTCAGCCGTCTGTGTGCGCACGCCAGCAGTAATATATACCAGAAATGGTAAAAGCAACAACAACAAGAACTACAACAACATCAGCTAACAGCTATCAGCGCTGCCTCAACAGCAGCAGGGTGCATTTTCATTAAGAATGAAAAATGACGAGCAATCAATCATTGACTGGGGAGGGTGTTTCATTGTTACTATTGCCTACTTATTGTTGTTGTTGTTATTGTTTGCTATTTGTTATTTGTGGCTGCTGCTTGCTCGCATCTCTATTGGCCAGATCTTTCACTTGAAATACTTGCTAACAACACATTTTGCTTGCTGGCTGTTTATTGTTAAATTGTTCATTGCTATTATTGTTATTGTTGTTGTTGTTATTGTTTATTTATTTATTATACGGGTAGTTGCTATTGTATAAATTGTATTCTGTGCCATAATGTATCTGAGATACAATATGTAGATTGATATTACCTGCCGCTGGTATTCAGAAAATGGGCGCATAAAACAGTGAAAACGCTTGATTGGACGTTCGAAGATGATGGCGTTCGAATGCTTCAGAGATTTTTTATATACATACATACATACATCCATGTGGTAAATATATATATTGTGTAGTTGTAGTTAGTAGCTTAGTATTTGTGTGAATGGCACAACAACCGTCATGTGGTCAAAGTGCCCAAGTCCTGGTCCTGGTGTTGTTGTTGGGGCGCTTTAAGTGTTGTTGTTGTTGTTGGCGCTTTAACGTGTGTATATACATATATATGTACTTTGTGTTTACAGCAGCAGCTGGTTTATTTTACTTACTTGTGCTTGTTGTTGTTCTTGTTGGCTAAATTTCCATGAGAAATGCCTTCATTTCGTTGATTTACAACTTTATTCTCGGCTGACTAGTTTTTTTCTTAATTTCACTATTTGTTCTTTTTTCTTCTCATTTTTTTTTTTTTCTCCTTTTTTATCTTGCTTTTTTCTACTCTTTTTCTTCTTTTTCTTTGTCTTTTGTGTGAAGCATAATTTTTCTGTAGCCAATTTGGGTTACCTTTCAGCTGCAGCTCTCCAATTAAATGTAAATGTTGTAGTGACTGATGATTTGTGTGTCGAATTAAGTTAGTCGTGGTAAGCTTTAGGCATATTAAATAAGAAATTACACAGCGGCATTTAATTATAAAGCTAATACAGTAAATTGTGATTAGCTGCAATGAGCTACTTGTCTCTAGAAGAATCATTATTCTTTGGAGCTCAATCGGCTAAGCGATTTTATTCGTTGCGTATCAAATCACGCTAGATGTCGCAAGCTATATTCCAACAGCTTTTTCACCTCAATGGATGACTGTTCTTTCCGCTGTTGCCGAAAACGGTTGTCGCTAGTATACATATATCTTTGATCATAATAGACCTGTTAAATGTGGATTGCAATTAAAAATCAATTGTATAAAACTGCTCTATTAATTTGATTGATTAATTGTAATAATCGAACATTCTTAGAATAATTAATCGATTAGATTTTGTGTTCGATTAATAAGGATTTATTTCGTTTTTAAATTTAAACCTTGGATTAATCAAATTAATCAAAATTTCAATTTGATTAAATTTTTTGATTAATTGCGATTAACTAGGATTAATAATAAATTTTAAATATTTCAGTATTAATCAAAATTAAAAAATTTCACAACTTTGTATATTTTTTTTTATAAATTCATCCAAAAAAATATATATATTCCAAGCAAACCACAGGAGTCAGAAATGAGTCCTGAATGGGAGATCTTTATGAGTCCGAAATGAGGGTATTTCTCTTCTTGCGATGGTCGTCCGATATGAGCCTGATTCCATATATCATATGAGCTTGAATAAGAGTCATATAGGACACTTTTGTCCCATAAACGGCACTTATTAATCATCGTAAATCGGAATTAATCCAAAATGTTAATCAAATTGAAATTTTGATTAATTAGATTAATCCTAGGTTTAAATTTAAAAACAAAATAAATCCGAATTAATTCCAATTAATCGAATACATAATTTAATCCTAAGCGATTAATCATTCTAAAAATGTTCGATTATCATAATTAATCAATTATTACAAAAATAACAAAAAATTTAACTTGATTATCAATGATTAAGCTTAAAAATCATTATTTAACAGGTCTGGATTATAAGCAATAAAAGCTTAAGTCGACATATCACAATCACATACGATGGACTATTTCCTAAAAGTGGATAGGGTTAAATCAACGTACATCTCTTCTCTATAGATATCTTCTAGAATGGCTATATTAAGATTTACTTAAAAATTTTGTTGGATCATAAATACTCTCGGATTATTATGCACAGATATAGAGGTGTAGAGCTTCTTTGTTCTTTAAATTAAGTGGTAACACTACCAGGGGAAGAGGGGTCTTTTCAAGGGCTAGAACTTTAATTCACTCTAGCAGATCGTTGAAGTGTCTTCCAAGCTGAGATTTCAGCAATCATGGATTGCCAGCGATTCGGATAGACAACCACTCCAACGGCAAGAAAACTTTTATTTTTAGCGATAGGCAAGAGGGCTTTTTGTTCTTGTTGTTGTTAACTGTGATTCACCCTACCTTATGGACAAAATCATTGTGGCTCTCTTAATTCAATTCTAATCTAAATATCAACTGCCAACCAATCTCTTTAAAAATTGACCGCCGTCTGAGAGTTCCCTATCTAGACCATCTACATCGGCATGCGGACTAGTTACTAGGACTGCATTGATACTTGGTTGATTTCGAATGGCTCGGTTGGTTTTGCCTTTAAATCGATGATGTATGTCGATTCTCTCACGAGTGGTCTTCTTCGTACCGTGACGATTTGGATGAAGTCAAAGTCCTTGCGGATTTAAGACGAATATTTCTCTTTTAGTTGCTGCGATTTTAAAGACCGCTTTTTACTTTTTAGATTCTCTGTTAAGCTTGGACAGTCCTTTAACACTTTTATGACTCGATATTCCCACTTCATCATAGTCGGGTGAACGCATATTTTCACTAGCGTCCGGAAGTAGGGTATCAGCCTTGCCTTTTCAGTCGCGATTTAGCAATGAGGAGAAGTGTTCCCACGATGCTGTAAGTAAACTCTATACGTCGATTAGCAGATTGGCATTACTGCCTCCACAAGGAATTTATTCGGGTCTTGAATATTTACATTGGGAAAGTCCGCTCTGAAGTCTATTGAGAAATTATTTTAAGAAATATTTTCTATGGCTCAATTTTCTTTAAATTTTGAAATAAAAGACTCTCAAAAGTTTTCTTCCGTCTCACTTTTCTAATTTCTACCACTTCGTTATTTACTTTTCTACAACATTTAACGGTAATAGTGCCCTAATTTCGCATTGCTTAAATAAAACCCATCCATCTCACGCGTTCCACGACTGTATACAAACAACTTAAGTATTTCAAGCGCACACAACAACTGAGCTCGCGAGCTTCCTTCACACTTTCACGCCACAAACCGAGCCAACGAATAATACCTTTCGCTCAAGAACTCAGCAGATTTACAGGGTGCAGGCTGACGTGGAGCACCGCACTTCTTAAAATTCTTTTCTATTTACATAAATATGCCTCACCTGCTTTCCTAGCTGCCATTCTTATGGGTTGGGTTGCGATATTAGCATTCAACTAAAATATTGTCCCATAATTTGCCTCGAGCAAACCAAAAACCAAAATAATTTCGACAACAAAATAGCAAACAAATAAACTAAACGAGTGACAAGCGAAAATTTTAAATGCCAACCAAGTGCCGTTCATCAACAGGACTTTTGCCAGGACGAGAACAACAACAACTACAGCATCACAACAAACAATAAATCTCCTCCCACCCACACACAAAAGCTCCAAGTTGAACCCTACCAAAAGCATAATGAAAATTCACCCTTAGCTCAGCGTTAATTTACGAGGCTATTGAGTGCGTTGTAAGCGCAATAAGAAGAAGAAGAAGGACAAGAAATTTAAAGTAGTCCCCATCACTCAAATAGCAAAATTAGGCAATTAAAAATATGCCGTAGGCTAAGACGTTCGCTGAATGAATGTGACTTAAAACATTTACTGGGAGCGGGTGTGTGGTGGCGGCGGAAAGTTCATTGGGTTAGGTGAGGCGCAACGAAAAATGGCAACGAGCTTAAGCGCGCACTGAGTCAGGAGGGAAAGAGAGGAAAAGAATTATTGAAACAACTGTCAAATGCCAACGGCGAAAAGTAGCGAAGGCAATCAACGAACGTCGCAACGAGCGCACCGAAGTAGGAAAGAGAAGCGGCGCTGTGGTTGCGTGACTTTTTCGGTGGTTGCTGTTGATTAGAGCTTGAGTGACGCTTGTGAGTGCTGTTATGGGGGGGTCCCCACACAAGTGCCAGATGTTACGCAGCTGATGTATAGAACATTATAGAGCGTCATTCATTCATTTGAGCAGCCCGAAAGCTGTCTCTATTTAACGCCAATGCAATGGTTTAGTGTGCGTAATTAATATTTTTTTTGGGCGCAGTGGCGCTTGATGCGCAGTGAGGAGTTAAGATAATGAGTTTGGCAAGCGCGAAATATTCAGACAACAGTGTTGCCAGTACGAACTTATTTTTGACTGAAATTAAAAAAAAATTGAATAGCTAGTGCTGTCTCTCTGCTTATCTTTGTTCTAGACGTTTTGAAGAAGTCTTCGCCTTGAAGTTATTATTTTCGAGAGTCCCCGTCGGTGTTTTTTAAGCTTCTCAAACATCGACTGCATGAAAGAGATCACCCTATCTCGCTACATTTAAGGGTTAATAAAAGAGGCAGAAAGAGAGGAGAGGAGTTTTTTTTTGTATTTCGCTCACCGAACTCCACTTAAGACAAGTAAATACCTTAGCATCAAATAGCTGATTGCGGGAATGTGCCTCTCAGAAAATTATGGCTGAGTCGAAAAACTCTATGGAAGAATCTCCTGACGCCTTCAGAAAATATTGAGCTGAGCTTCAGCTAGATTATTGGAAGTAGGCGTGAAGAGTAGTCGCAAACCAAGAATTGCGAGTTCCTTCCAAATGGGGTCGCCTTGATGGCCATGAATTCACTGGTCAAAAAGAGAAAAGAAAAAAAAAAGGAAGAGAGCAAAAATGTTGATGAAAACAAACTACTGAGACAACTGCTGGCAATTGAGAAATTGAGTCGAGCAGAGCTTAGCTTAGGAGTGAGAGGGTGTAGCAACGAGTTTAAAGCAAAAAAAAAGCAAACAATTCAACATTTCTAGTAATGTTTGTTGTCAATAAATCGTTTTGGACGTCATTCTTGGCATACACCCGCGCACGAGCTCCCTCCGCACCTGTCGCCGTTATCAAGCTTGCTTCCAAAATAGTATCGACTGTAATAGTTCTTAGACAAGTGTGTAGGTATGTGTGGTGCGCGCTCATGTTGCTCTGCTTCTTCGTGCGATAGCAGTTAGTGTCAGATGGACGAAAATATATGACCCAACAAGCCAAAAGTAAACGCTCAAAGTATTCAATGGCCATATGCGGTTTGGTGGCGGGTTTGGGACATACAAAGCACCGCAAATCACTATTTCAACTTGCACATTTCTTAGCAACCACCTCACCCCCCCAAACAGTCAAGGAAAACGCAAGCATGTTTGATGGTAATGATGATGACGAGAACGTTAAGAGGACGCAAATGACGATGACGTTGGAGTTGCAAGATGCTAAGACAGGCTCGAAGTGAGAGTGCTGCAGAACAGGTGGGAGGTGTTGGAATGGTTGAGAGTTGGTGAAGAAGTCGAATACGCCACGTGTAGTTTCTTGTCGCTCGCACACCTTGAGTCCTGCATTCGAACTGGCCCCTCACCCGCAGGCGTGCTACGCGATCGTTTGCCACCACCTTACTTAAGATTTGTTGTCTTCTGTCGGCATTCGCTCCATTGTTGACGTTTCATACCGTCGTCCTGTGCTGAGTTTTTACTATGTCTTCAAGCGATTAAAATATATATGAGAGTTTGCGTGTGCTTGCCTCTGCCCCACATTCACACACAGTCGCTCGGTTCGTAGCCGACGCCCCCACAGTGTGATTTCTTGCACACAAATTTACTGAGTGAATTATGGTTTTTTGCAATACTTCCCTTGCAATGCTCTTCTTCTTCTTGGTTGGCAGCTTTTTTTTTTTTTTTGTGTGTTTGTGCTTTTTTCTGGATGATGAGCTATACACCAAGCGCCGTAAAACAGTGGCGTTTCTAGTAGCAGATTTATTGACAGCCATAATAGCCCGTGAGTGTAATTAGAAATTTGGTAATCATTGTTTTTATGGCTTGACGATAACGTACCACTAACGAAAAGACCATTAGGCAATAGATCAATGTGGACACCATTTGGCTTTGGGTGATTTTTTTTTTTTTTTGTTTAGCAAACACAAACACTATTATTTTGATGATAAATTGTTGTGGAAGGGATGATTTTTTATGAGTTTTCGTAGAAATTCTCCACCTTTTGCTTTGAAGCTTGGCATGAGTCAGCAAGCTTTTGCTTCTTATCGATTAGCCATTAAAGTTTGTCAGTTTTGAAAATGTGATGACTCAAATGCGGAAATAGTAGGTTTTGACTTTGGAATGCTTTTGCTACTAAAAGCTAGGTGATTCTGAATGAATTAAAGGAAAGCTGAAGGTATTATCAAACAAGACAAGAGTCAGTTAGTGAGAACTCCGTAAATTCTATTGTTAACATCCGCCCGGCAAACGCTGTCATGAGAGCTGAGCCACCACCTACAGCAGTCGCAGAGTACGACTTAGCTTCTATCTGGATACTGTCATAAGATAAACTCTGAGCTATCCATAACTAAAGCAGACCTTCCTAGCTATGGCCAATTCCGAATTCATCCCAGACAATCGTTTTCTTGTTTTTCAGGGCTATGCCAATCTCTTCTCATAACAACACCATTATGGTCAAACCCTATGAGTTTCCTTAGATTCGTGTTGTTCGATTGAATGAAGATACTCCAGTAGCTAGGATGCTATAATAGCTCGTCCATTAACTACTGCTTCTCTAAGAGGTTTTTATTTTTCGAAGTTCTAAGATCAATAAAAAAATTTTCATTCAACTACTAGTGGGCTGATTGCTTTTTAAACTTCTATTGTCTGTTTTTTTTATTAGGGAGTGTCGGAAGTGACCTGGAAAGTGAAGTGAAAGTCCTTTGTCGGATATGAACCTCGTACCCTATTGGTGTACATGACAATCATTATTAATCTTAATCATTGATAATCAAATTAAAATTTTTGTTATTTTTGTAATAATTAATTAATTATGATAATCGAACTTTTTTAGAATAATTAATCGATTAGGATTAATTTTTTGTTCGATTAATGATTATTCAAATTAATCAAAATTTGAGTTTGATTAACTATAATAAATAAGTACCGCTTATGAGAAAAAAAGGTGTCGTATATGACTCTTATTCAAATACCCTAATTTCGGACATAGAGACCAGCTCATAAAGATCATAAGCACTTCCCATTTAGGACTCCTTTCTGACTTACATATGTATGACTCCTATGGTTTACTGGGAATATATAATTTTTTTTTTAGATGAATTGAAAAAAGAAATCACAAAATTGTAAAAATCTTTTAATTGAAATGAATAATGAAATATTTAACATGTGTTATTAATCCTCAGTAATCGCAATTAATAAAATTTAATCCTAATCAATTGATTATTGATAATCAAACTAAATTTTTTGTTATTTTTGTAATAATTGATTAATATGATAATCGCACATTTTTAGAATAATCAAGCGAATAGGATTCAATTTTGTGTTCGATTAATAAGGATTTATTTCGTTTTTAAGTCTAACCCTAGGATTAATCACATTAACCAAATTTCATATTTTAATCTACGTTAATCGCAATTAATCAAAAATTGTAATCAAATTAAAATTTTGTTTAATCCTAGGATTAAATTTGAAAACGAAAGGAATCTTCATTAATCGAACACAAAATTTAATCGTAATCGATTAATTATTCTAAAAATGCTCGATAATCATAATTACTCAATTACATTAATAGAGCAGTTTAATACAACTGATTTTTAATTTTAATCTAGATTTAACAGGTCTGGTACTGGACGTACTAAAATAAAGGTAGAGTATAAATATGTATAAAGGGGCCTCGAATTTCCGCTCAACAACCCCACAAAATGCTTCTACCCATTTTCTAACATTTTCCGTTCCACCACTGCATTATAATAGCGCCAAATCCTGGCACGCCCACACACGCAAGAAAAATTATGTGTTCCACATTTTAGTTCGGGTTTTTTTTTCTTCTTTCTATTATTTAACTGCTTTCGCTTCATGTGCGCTTGATGCATTCACAGTTTTGTGCTGCACAAAAATTCAGCCAGCACTTGCTCTTGCACTTAAATAATAATGCCAGAAGGAATTCAGTCATTCGTCTTGTGCCATCATTTTAACGGTTCTTATGCTACTGTTACTGTCGTTTGTAAACTGCCTTCGGTTGTGTTGTGCCACCCACCCACCTACAACCGATGGACTACACCGCAAATAGTAAGAAATCGTTGCCTATAGAGTGCCATTGAAGTGTGAGTTGTGCGAAAAAGAAGAAGAAGAACTTGAGAATTGCAACATGCAAGAAGCGTACGTGATAACAACAACCTACACACCCTTGCGCTGCGCCACCTTGCCGTGGGATGCAGTACGTAACTAGTGCTGGGGTGAGAAATGTTTTGGCCGTTCTTCAGCAGCTCACAAAACCTTCAAATGACATACAAGGCCATTATTTCTTGTGCTTGTCTAGAGCTCCATAAAACACTTTAATAGTTTTCCCTTTCTTATTGCTTATGTTTTACTTTTTTTATTTTTATTTTTTATTTTTGTAGGGGTGTAAATCAAGTGTGTAAGGCTGAGGGAGCAGGTTGTGTAGGTTTGAAATAAAAAAAGAAATGCGCTGAAAGGTTTCGTTGCTCGCCTTTGGTCGATTCATGCGGGTTGCAATATTTGGCAGTGTTTTATATGCGATCTGTTTGTTTGAAATTCATGTGAAGTGGGCTGGTAGCGTTAAAGGCGTCACTGTAGACACTCTTATGATTCTGGCAGTTGTGCAGCAAATAATGACTTGCATGCATTAAAAATTTAAATTCGATTGAATTGACAACTCACATTTTTTTAATTTTATTTCTTTTAATTTTTTTCATGTTTTATTATAGTTTTTTATTTTATTTTATTTTATTTAATTTGATTTAATTTTATTTTATTTTATTTTATTTTATTGTATTTTATTTTATTTTATTTTATTTTATTTTATTTTTATTTATTTTATTTTATTTTATTGTATTTTATTTTATTTTATTTTATTTTATTTTATTTTATTTTATTTTATTTTATTTTATTTTATTTTATTTTATTTTATTTTATTTTATTTTATTTTATTTTATTTTATTTCATTTTATTTAATTTTATTTTATTTTATTTTATTTTATTGTATTTTATTTTATTTTATTTTATTTTATTTTATTTTATTTTATTTTATTTTATTTTATTTTATTTTATTGTATTGTATTGTATTGTATTTTATTTACCGTCCCTCACTTAATTCATCTCCATTTGAAATTGCCACTCGGTGTTGGTGCACTTCTAAGTACATGGGGCGGCGGCACCCTTGTCATAGCTGGGTTAATCAATTTCCGTTTTCGGAATAAAAGCTCACACGCACTGGTGGCTGTACCTCATAGCTCGTTCCCTACTCAGCACTCATATCGCTGCTCACGCTCTTACACCACTTCAGTTCATTCGATAATCCAACTTATTGAAGCAAAGTTCGAGCAACGCTTCACACGCGCGCACTCATGACACCTGCAACTTTGGTCGCTGCTGGCTGCGCATTCAAACATTTCCGTTTCCGTTTCACTGCTTTCATAGCAAACTGCCATTCAATGCGCTACGGTCCACGAGCTGTGCGCGCCAATCTGTTGAATGTCAGCGTTTTGTTGTTCGCTTTCACCAAGTACTCGTACGCTGGGTTGTGGAGCGCTAGCCCAGCGAGCGTTGGCTCTTATTTGCTGACTGGCTGTTGCGCTGCTTCTTCTTCTTCGTGAGTGTCACTGTCATTTTTGCTGTTATTTTTTTTTCTTTTGGAACTTTTGATGTCTTTTGATCTTTTGTAATTTGCTCGCTTTCTCAACATGGACTTGGCGGTTTTTAAATTAATTTGCTAAAGCGCCCAATGAATTCATCTGGCGCGTTGAATATTTTGACTGTTCACGATATATACATATATATTTTTTTGTGTCTTCCCACACAACATTTATTATTGTTTTATTCATTTACATACAGTCTTACGTACATATTGCTCGGCTCGGTATTGGCTGCTTCTGTGCACTTTTATTTCATGAAAGGATTTTCGAGCACAATCCAATTAAAATTTACCTCAGGCGTTGTCAAAAATTTCTTTTGCCGAAAACAGTAAAGCTGACAGAAAAATGAATGAAGCGCGCTGAAACGAGTGTGTGCGCGCGATTACTTCTTTGCGCTGATTGAAAATAACTCCCGGTGAAAAATCATAATCTTTGTGAGTGGAATTTTCACACATTCAACGAGCAGGTACAAAGTGGATGTATGTTTGTTCGTTTGCTTGTAGGGAGTTAAGGTTGATTGGTATACTCGCAGCAAAATGGCGATACTTTTATAGTAGGGATGCTACCCTGGGCCACCAGAGTTACGTGCCTTTTTATCGTCACTATTTCAAACAGACCTGTTAAATCTGGATTAAAATTAAGAATCAATTGTATTATACTGCTCTAATCATTTAATTGAGTAATTATGATAATCGAACATTTTTAGAACAATTAATCCATTAGGATTAAAATTTTTGTTCTATTAATGAAGATATTTGAGGACTTATTTCGTTTTCACATTTCATCCTAGTAGGGCTGTGCGATTATTTGATTACTCAAAATTTTGATTAATCATAATTTCGATTACTCAATTAATAGATTAATTATGATTTTTGACTAAACAAAAAGGGTGTTTACTCGATTAATCAAGATTTTGATTAATCAAAAAGAAAATTAATTGATTAATCGCCTTTTTGATTAGATACTCGTTTTTTGAATAAAATGATTAATCATATGTATATTAAAAGGGCACAGAATTAGAAGTTCCTTGATGCTTCAACCATTTGTTGCATCTTCCACATTTTTCCCATTCACGATAGGACAATATCTCTAAATTTTGTTAAATTTTTTTAATATTTTGAAGCATGTTTGGTTTTTAATTTTTTTATTTGCAGTTATTTCAAGGCAAACTTTCACATAAAAAAATGAGTAAATTAATCAGTTTTTGATTAATCATTTTTGAAAATACTCGAGTAACGCTCGTTTTGATTACCCGCAATTTTGATTAATCAAGTAATCGATTAGCTGAAAATTTGATTAAACAACTTACTCGATTAATCGAATGAAGGCACAGCCCTAAGTCCTAGGATTAATCAAACTAATCAAAATTTCAATTTGATTAGAACTTTTGATTCATTGCTATTAAAGAGGTTTAATAATTGCCGAAATGTTCGATTGTTACAAAAACAACAAACAAATTTAATTTGATTATCAATGATTAAGATTAATAATCATTATTTAACAGGTCTGATTTCAAATTTAATTTTATTTTTTTTTTTATGTTAGGGACAAGAAGGAGTGTCCAGATTGAAATTGTACCAGAGTCAGTCTAGTATCCATTGTAACGTGATTCATAGGCTAGGATCTGAGAACAATGAATTCCCGATGCTGGGGGTGCTGGGGTTGTTCATGAGGTCACAGTTGCCTACAACAACTTTCAGTTAGCAGACAAAAAGACGAGGTAGTCGGAACTTATGTCCTCTTTTCTAAAAATATGATCCTGTAAACCGCACCAGGTAGCTATCCCATATAAGGTATTATCTGGAGTATCTGGAGGAGATTTAATAAATAAATAATTTTTGATATCATACGACTCTTTTGCCGAGAGATAAGTTCCTTGAAAGATTTACGGTGATGCCACCGACGAAGGAAATTTAACTATGCACTCTTCTGTCTGAATCATCAACACCCTCATTCGTCAGCAAGGGAAGATGGTGGGCTTCGAAGCCCCTGCGGGTTGGGGCTTAGAATATGCCCGCGGTAGGCATACCGGTCGTAAGAGGCGACCAATATGCACAAAGGTAATGATGTGCAACTCGATAGTTGATCTACGGATATGATGCCTCCCACCTCTCATTACCCATCTTCTCTTTCCTTTCGGAAGGAGGTATGACATGACCTAGAAGGTTGCACTGGTCATACCAAATCGGTCCCACGACAGTCGGGCAGTACCGCAAGGGAGTACCGGAGCGTACCGGATTCATATCCGGCCAAGGACTGTTATTTCGACAACACTCCCCGAAACCTTCGGGGAGTGATCTTGTTGTTAAAACAACAACAACAACAACAACATGGTGGGCTTCGACTGCGATGATTTAACAGGATGACGTGAATTCGCTTGATACTTTCAATTGGAGTCAGTTATCTCTAGTAAGGGATGTCTGTCATGCTTTTCGAAAACGCCAGCCCAGATGAACCCGTTTCATACTAATAGTTTGCGCCGCCACTCCTGGACTCGAACTAAACCTCTCCTTAAAAATAAACTCGTGCTAAAATCTCAACAACAAAAGAAATTACCTTTTCTTGCGCGCTCGTCCCTCTTCCTTGGCACATTCTTTAACACACTTCGATTGTGAGCCCGTGATGAGTGGATAAGTCGTTTGTAACATACACACACACACATATGTACATTGGAGTAGGAAAAAAAGCGCGCGCTTGTACCAAATTCCGACATGTCAACAAGGAATCACGTTGTGCGCCATTATTTTCGATATCGGCAGGATGGCGGGCGGATCAGCTAAAGGGCCACAAAAAGCCAACCAACCAACCAACCACCATCAATAGCCACACCAACCGAATTCCACATGCCAAGCAACGTGTCCAGTAATGTCCAAATGTATTTGTAGCCGTTGAGCAATGAACATAAATAAAAGCACCTACATTGAGTTAAGACTGAGGCTGAAGCTGAGCTTGAGCTTGACAAAAGATCGTAGCCAACAACAACAGCAAAATAGTAAATACACTCATAAGTAATCGGTGCAAGCGCGCTATAAAAATCTTCAACGAAACAAAAATACCAAAGACCATCATCAATACAATGCAACAACATACAACAACATACCAACAACAGTAAAATGTCAACAAGCGATTCAAAGTGGCGTAACTATGGCAAGGGCTCAGCAGAGCTTACCATGTGGAGATGTGTAGATGTGGCGACGTTGTTCGTTTTGTTGGGGTTGACAGTGCGGCGGGTGCGGCAGCGGCAGAGTCAATGTTAAAACAATGGTATGTCGAAGCGCGTTGGTTGCTCGTTTGTGCGGCGCGTCGTTCTGGCCTCACCGCTCGCGCGCTCAGCCCATTTGGCGCATTTTTCGTTTCGTTCGTTTTTTTTTTTTAGCTCCAATTGACTACTGCTTGACTACGTTCATGTGCTGCTGCTGCTGCTGTTGGACGCAAAGTAAGAGTGACCATATCAATGCCAAATATCTGAAAAGTGTATCTGCGCGCTTGCGTTACTGACCAACCAACAACAACAACAACAACGTAGCAAAGAGAAGGAAAGCATGCACCCAAAATGAATTGCGGCCAAGATGAAATTGAAAAGCAGTTAAGCAGCAGTCAACAAAAGTGTCGTCGTTTATTTACGAAATTCACATCTAAAGCCCAGAATGCCAATGTACGCGTACTGCTGAGCATGGATGAGCTGCTCAATGTTGGCAAAAAAAAAAAAAAAAAAAACTGTGAAGTCGCATGCGCAAACTGCCAGCGCCAATGTGAAAAACAAACATCAACGGCGAAAGAAAAACAAAATTAAATGAAGCAGTAGATATTATATACCCAGCTGCAAGTTTTTTTGTGAAAAAATGTATGGACGTATGTTTATTGAGATTTTTTATCACATATTTTATTTCTCTAAGAGAGTAGGTCTGGGGTGTGCGGAGCACGTGTTAGAAGGGACGACCTTTAGTAAATTATTATTAATTAATTTTTATTAAAATTATTTGTTCTATATAGAACGGGGGTGCGGGGCGCATCTGTTACACCTTATATTTATTAATAGAGGGTGACCTCTGAGGAATTGCATGGGATTGTGAAAAACCTCGATTTGGGATATGCAGACATAAACTATATCTACAAAATATTTCATAAGCTGGTTGCGAATTATAAGAGGGTGCGCAAATGAAATAAACGAAAGAAATTGCCTATGTTGCCTAAACTGCGACTATAAGTAGAAGCACAAAAAAAAACTTGGAAGAAGTCGGGAGTCAAGGGTGGATGGACCACAGGATAGATGAAATGGCTGATGGAAAATTTTTTGATACAGGATATAAAGGAACCCGAGTGTCTGTGGAATTAGTAATACACGATCGATCGATTAAGTAACCAGATAGTCTGACGGAACATACATATAGATCTGGGGACTCCGTTTAGAGCTTAAAAGCCAATACTGATATTTCGAAGATGTAAAAAATACGAACGGATGTGCGAAGAATGAGGGCGAGTGATGTAGATTAAGTCGATGAGCTGCTCGAAGGAATTAAGAATATGGGGGAGACGTACCGCTAGATGGACACTAGGGTGGATCGAAAAAAAAGTTTTCCCAGTCCACCCCTAAGATTAAAGATATTTTGAAGGCGATTGCCAAAAAAAATATTTTTTTTTTGTCACGCCCCCCTGATGGGCTATTTACTTTGTTTGACACTACGTCGGCATTTTAAGCCCGATTTTAATGAGCAGTACACCGTTGTCCGTGGCTCGGAAGCCGCCGCTTGAAAATTTTTTTTTTTTGGTATGGGGACCGATCCGCACTAATGGACACGCCACTAGTAAACATACAATAGGATGAGAGACAGTTGAATGGAATATTTGAAGACAGGACTTTAGGGGAGACAGAATGACTGATGGAAATAAGATTGGATACAGAAAAGGTATGTGGCGGACTGGTGCTGTGAAAATTGTGGAGTAAACGAAGGACCGAAGAGCAGTTGGCCTGAAAAAGTGGAAATATCTCATAATTTTCGAGCTAAAGTGAAAAGAAACCAGCGGAGAAATGGAAGGAAGGACTGGGACATGCCCCAAGTACAGGTATATGGAAACATAAGGGGCCGCATTGAAGGACACGCTCTCCTTGACACGGCTTAATGGATCTCAAGATATGTATGTAACGCCTTACAAAGGTTGTGGAAGAGGCAATGAAGAAAAATACAGTGATGTATGGAGTCGATCCAATGGACTCATTTAGCTAAGGACTTTTACGGATGTCTCATAGTTCAGAAGGAAGTCCAGATGAATTACTGATCGAATGGAAACGTATAACAGGACGAGGGGCGCGGTGGCTGTGAGAAAAGGCGGAAGAAATAACTGAAACATGGACAGTGGAAATATCCGATGATGCAGCTTTGGAGGGAAAGAGTAGATTTGCAGACCTTCGCACCTTGGAGACGGGGTGTAGTGAAGATGCGCCGACCCATAAGATGGAAACAGAAGAATAAGGGGATCGTCGGTGGCATCTGAAGAATAAAAGGACGACCACTGTTTATGACGGCCCAAATAGAGAAGGGTTTGCGATACCGTGCAGCCTGATGCGTTTGATTTTCTTAGTCATGCCGCGCTACATTAATATTAGAGTCTATTGCAGCGGGGTATAACAAAAACAAATGCAATTACAACATTGAAAAGTTGAGGAGGCACAATTTTTAGTTCATTATTGTTGCACCAATGGTTACTTTATTGTTGTTGTTGTTGTTGTCACAAATGCAGCTGTTCCATACTCCGAGCCATGGTCTTGTACGTTATGTTGTGTTTGTAATGTATCTGTCGTTAGCTGTTTGATTTTGATGCTTGCTCATTGCGCATACTCGAGACCACAAAGTTCAACAGCAGAAGCTCATCCTCGCAACGCAAAGCTCATCCCCCTTCCAACTTCTTTAACCCACATCGATGATTTCAATGATCCAATACACACATTTGAAGGCCGGCACAAGCCAGCAGTCAAGCGCAGAAGTTGTGAGCTGCCAGCACAACTAACTGACAGAATGCGACCAACGAGATGATCTTTTGGCTAGCCAGCAGCTCGAATTGGTTTCGTTTTTTTTTTTTGTTTTTTTTTTGTTTTTGTTGTATCTGTTGAAAACATGGTGGTTGAAGGGCTTTGTGATCTTGCTTTACAATACTCGTATGTTGTGTATTTGTTGTTGTTATTGTACGTGGAAGCTGCTGTTTTTGCCTACTGTTGCAGTTGTAAGACACACACACACATACAAACAGAGGATCACAGCTTCAGAGTTAGAGATAAAATTGCAGTTTATGTGCTGGCGAAATAAGCGACAACAATAACAACAACAAGAAAAACATGTCTAAGTACATCTTTTGAGGTTTGGCAAATAAAACTTTGTGCGCGAGTTCGAGTGCCCGTTGTCCATTTGACGATCGATTGGCTCTGATGCCTACTTCTAAGCCACTGTCGAGCCTCGAATACTTCAACTTATGTAATCCACACCATTTACTGCTGGCTTTTGTTGGCCTGCGACTTTGTGTTCTAATACCGATCGTCTCTCAGCATCAACAGCAGCTCAGCAACCGCACCTCGAGCAACATGGTCCATAAGTTACATTCGTATTTACATTCTTTGTTGCGAAATTTCCCGGCTAATTTGATAGCTGCGAATGCCAGTTCATGATTTGGGCACATTTAGCGATTACATAGAAAGGGCGAACTGTTCTTGAGATCTCAACGAAGTGAGCCAGTATTTCTAGTGATATGTCATCAGCAGCTCGGTGGTCTTTGGTGTATTCCAAGAGAGGACGGTGGTAGGATGCTTTTGTTGGTGTGAGATATTGGCAGCGAGATTGACCATATTATTTTTGCTGCAAATAAACCTCGATAAGAGATAAGCTATATATTTTAAATATCTCATAAACCGGTTGCGAATTACGTGTTCATGCAAGGCAATCAAATAAACAAAAGAAAAATTCTCACTTCTGGTATGTAAAAAGGAGTTTAATAACTTTTTCATCATCATCTTCTTAATTTGAACTCACTTCTTTAAAGGTTAGGGACGTAGCCAAGAAAAGTAAGTGGCTAGCTCGAGTTATCTCCATTCTCCTTGCAGAGTTTTTTCTTTACCTCACTTGTTGTAGCCGCAAGAGCATACTGAAGGCTTGGGGAGTGTGCGCATGAGTCCAGAATGACCGCGTTATAGCAGCTTCTGGTATTAGCGCAACTTTCGAGAGAAATATTTTTTTTGAGTCTGTGGGCTTTTGGGTTCTAAATTTTTGTTGACGTTTGCCTTTATTTTATTTTATTTTTTTTATTTTATTTCTTTTATTTTTTTTATTTTATTTTTTTTTGTTTCTTTTATTTTATTTTATTTTATTTTATTTTATTTTATTTTATTTTATTTTATTTTATTTTATTTTATTTTATTTTATTTTATTTTATTTTATTTTATTTTATTTTATTTTATTTTATTTTATTTTATTCTATTCTATTTTATTTTATTTTATTTTATTTTATTCTATTTTATTTTATTTTATTTTATTTTATTTTATTTTATTTTATTTTATTTTATTTTATTTTATTTTATTTTATTTTATTTTATTTTTTTTATTTTATTTTATTTTTTTTATTTTATTTTAATTTATTTCATTTTATTTTATTTTATTTTATTTTTTTTATTTCATTTTATTTTAATTTATTTCATTTTATTTTATTTTATTTTATTTATTTTATTTCATTTTATTTTATTTTATTTTAATTTATTTTATTTTATTTTATTTTATTTTATTTTATTTTATTTTATTTTATTTTATTTTATTTTATTTTATTTTATTTTATTTTATTTTATTTTATTTTATTTTATTTTATTTTATTTTATTTTATTTTATTTTATTTTATTTTATTTCATTTTATTTTATTTTATTTTATTTTATTTTATTTTATTTTATTTTATTTTATTTTATTTTATTTTATTTTATTTTATTTTATTTTATTTCATTTCATTTCATTTCATTTATTTTATTTTATTTTATTTTATTTTATTTTATTTTATTTTATTTTATTTTATTTTATTTTATTTTATTTTATTTTATTTTATTTTATTTTATTTTATTTTATTTTTTTTATTTTATTTTAATTTATTTCATTTTATTTTACTTTATTTTTTTTATTTTATTTTATTTTATTTTATTTTATTTTATTTTATTTTATTTTATTTTATTTTATTTTATTTTATTTTATTTTATTTTATTTTATTTTATTTCATTTTATTTTTATTTTATTTTATTTTATTTTATGTCCATGAACCCATCACCTATTGAGGCTTATAACAGAAAAGCAGATATCGAGCCAATTCCTTCTTCTTGAGTACTTTTATCCAGGAAAACCATTTAGCCATAGTTTGGTCCAGATTTTGAATTCGGCATTTTAAAACTTGATAAATTAGTGTGAGCTATGAAGTTCTGGGAAGTAGGTTGTTTTCCTAAATTAGGATTTGGTGCAGTTTGTGAACGGGTCCAGCAACGAGAACGTGTCTAGTCCTCTGTATTTTTGCAGGAGTCTGAGCGGTACCCGGAGCTCTCTACGCTGCTTTTCCATTTCCTTGTAAAATTCGACAAACTTGAAGAATTTTAACAGTCTGCATAGGCTTCCAATGCTCACCGAACTAATGTCTTATTTTCCTAAATCCAATTTAGAATCCCGCCTGAGATTGAATTGCCTTTACTCCAGCGGAATTTCTATGCTAAAAACTCTTTTTAAAACCAACTTGAGACATACCTTGGTACTCCCTTCAAGGAGAGCCAACTGAGAAGAAACAACCTCACGCGCGCCTTGCTAATTCACACCCTCCTTTCCTCAGCCCGGTTGGAGTAACAAAGCAACTGTCAGGTGTCAGAAAAAATACGAGCTTACGATAACGTCAAACGGGAGATGAATAAAGCGCGTATTAAAAGGCCGTAGAACGAGCAAACAGAATCATGATCCATTGCCTTTGACCTTCAGCGCATCTTAGACGCGCTTGATTGATCGTGTGGTCTGTAAAGCTGAGACGCTCAGTCATGCGTGATGACATGCAATCAGTGTTTAAGCAGTAGCCTTCAAGCAAAGTCATGCGCAGTGGCAAATTTGTGGCACCAACTGAATAACGTCAAATGGCAATACGCACAATAGCGAGCTGCTGACCGCTTCTGTTGCTACGGACGACTGACGACTGACTACCAATACAGGCCGCCTGAGTAATTTGTCGACTAAAGTAATGAACGCGCGTCAACGCAAAAACATCAAATAAAAAAAAAGCAAAACAAATAGAAAATAAATGAAATCACAATATAAATCCGGTCATGTCACAAGCAGCAACCAGCGCAGATGAGGAGACGAACTCATCAACGGCGACGAACGCGAGTCCTACCATCAAACAGTTGCAGCTGCTAGCCATCAGTGGCAACACTCTCTGCTTGAAGCAGCTTTCTCGCTATAGCAACAGTCATTTGTTGTACTCGTACTGCCCATACATGCACGCCAACACTGATTGATGGCATCGCGAAATTTAAGAAGGATGCCAGACAGCTGTCAAGTTGTTGCAAAAAGGATTAGCCAAGTGGCGATCAAATGGAGCCGCAATGCAAAGCGTAGCGCACAACGCGGTCCCAACGTTTTGAACCGCTACAACCAACAAAAGCAATAGCGAGTGTATTCACCAGTTGACAACGCATACACCGCGCTACTCCGTTTTCATGCGCTCAAGCTTCAGCTTCACACGACCTCGCTACTTTCAATCGGCTACTTCGTCGTTGATGATGATGATGATGATGATGTTGGTGTTGCTGTTTTGTTGATCATGACGAGTATGACGATGACGATGACGACGCCAATGCCGACTATGATGGATCAGTGCAAATGAGTGCGCAAATACGGCAGACAAAAAGTAAACAACAACAACAACAACAAGAAAACATTCAAACTAAGACGACTAATAATTCTCTGATGCTGTGTTATTAATGCTGAGTGAATGTTGTTGCGGACGACGCAACAATATTCCATCAGCTGTCAGAAATATGTCACTGTCACTGTCATTAGTGATGAGATTTGTCTGATCAAAATTTGTTGTTGTTGTTTTTTTGTTTATCATTTGGCTTTTGCAATTTAAACATTTGCACTCAGCAAGCGTAATAAAAAATTTATATTTGTGTGTGTGTGTGTGTGTGTGTGAATGGTATGCTAATGCGCGGTAGAGGACCGAACGAAATGAAGTAGATTGACAAGGGAGCCTACTAATCCAATTTAATTTCGTTGTCAGTTCGTCTGGAAAGCAAAAACTTGTTACAAATTAGTGATGTGGGTTGGTGGGGGTATTTTAGGCCGGATGTATTTGGGATCAGTCTTATTTCCTACTACACCTTTTTCAAGTGTACTTCAGAATGCGTAAAATGATTTTCAGAATAATCAAGTGTATTTCAGAAACCGTAAAATATATTTCAGAATAATCAATTGTATTTCGGAAACTGTAAAATAAATTTCAGAATAGTCAATTGTACTTCAGAAATGGTAAAATGTACTTCAGAAATTGTACTATGGTTGATCAAGCAATATGAGGCCTCTCACCCCTCAATACCCATCTTACCTTCCTTAGGATCCTAGAATGTTTCACTGCTGATGGTCTCTGAGGTACAATTGGCTATTTTAAAAAACATTTTACAGTTTCTGAAGTACATTTTACAGCTTCTGAAATACATTTCACAATTTCCGAAGTGCAATTGACTATTCTGAAATTAATTTTACCATTTCTGAAGTACAATTTACAGCTTCTGAAATACATTTCACAATTTCTGAAGTACAATTAAATATTCTGAAATTCATTTCACAATTTCTGAAGTACAATTGACTATTCTGAAGTACATTTTACTGATTCTGAAGTACTCTTGGAAAAGGTGTAGAATCAAGTTTCAGTTTGTTGGCCTCATTAAACCCGGATCTGTGTTTCGAAATTTAACGAAATTTTTGTTTTGGAACCGACGCTTTCTATAAGTCGCTTTGCTTCAACTAACTTTGTCCTCTCAGTAAGATTCTTTCACCTTCGAAGTGGAAAATTTTGTTTCTCTCTTGAACCGAATTTATGCTCCATTAGATTGAATCTAGCAGCAGTTTTCCCCACCTTTTGCAATCGAATTTCTTCTCCTTTAAGCCCCCGTTTGTTTTTTTTTTGGAATCTGATGCAGTTTTCGCCTGACGTTGGATCGACTCTTTCCATTAGACTCTTACCTATTCTTGTCTAACCAACAGTGCCAACTCAGTAAGATTCTTTCACCTTTGAGTGGAAAGAGTTATTTTTCTCTAAAACGAGCTCCAGTTCCTTGAAATTGTATCTAGTTTTTCCTCCTTTCGGAATCAGGTATCGGCTATTTTAGCTCCGTATCGTTCCTTTGGAATCCTCAGATTCTTATCTACTCTTTTCGAAAGCGCTTTATTCGAACCGAACTTCTCTTAGTTTGTCATAACCTGTAAGATTAGTTCTATTCGGTTCCTCGGCTTTGTGCATCACTAAACTTTACAAAAAAAGCAAATTACCCCAAAAGCAACTCTTTTTTTTTTTGTTGTATCATTTTTTTCTCTATAATTTTCTTGAACCTCTCATTAAAGGTCTCTATGCGGTACATTGGTTTATTTCTAAAATTGATACAGTGGCAATTTAGCTGACTTAAAAATTTGAAGACGATTAGTAACAAGTTCGCGAACGATGATACCAAGATGAAACTTACACAAAGAATAGACATAAGGCATCGATTCCAAGGACAGGATTTTTTTATTTTTGAAGTGCCGAAACAAGCCAAGCAAGTAATAGATATATTTAATCAGAGCTGAAATATATTTCCCAGGAGCACTAATCTATATAAGCACTAATCTATGTAAGGGGTTATATGGGATCGATCCCTACCACCTCCAAAACAACTGGGTATAACGAAAAAGTGGGCGTGGCACCTCCCATACGAATGAAATACTTCTTAGTCGATATCTCTGGAACTATTTAGGTTAGACCACTGAAATTTGGTGAGAGATTATATGAGATCGATCCCTACCACCATCAAAAAAAACTGGGGATAACGAAAAAGGGGGCGTGGCACCTCCCATACGAATGAAATACTTCTTAGTCGATATCTTTGGAAGTATTTAGGTTAGACCACTGAAATTTGGTGAGAGATTATATGGAACTGATCCCTACCACCTCCAAAAAAACTGGGGATAACGACAAAGTGGGCGTGGCACCTCCCATACGAATGAAATACTTCTTAGTCGATATCTCTGGAACTATTTAGGTTAGACCACTGAAATTTGGTTAGGGGTTATATGGAATCGATCCCTACCACCTCCAAAAAAAACTGGGGATAACGACGGTGTGGGCGTGGCACCTCCCATACGAATGAAATACTTCTTAGTCGATATCTCTGGAAGTATTTAGGTTAGATCATTGAAACTTGGTTAGGGGTTATATGCAATCGATCCCTACCACCTCCAAAAAAACTGGGGATAACGAAAAAGGGGGCGTGGCACCTCCCATACGAATGAAATACTTCTTAGTCGATATCTTTGGAAGTATTTAGGTTAGACCACTGAAATTTGGTGAGAGATTATATGGAATCGATCCCTACCACCTCCAAAAAAACTGGGGATAACGACAGTGTGGGCGTGGCACCTCCCATACGAATGAAATACTTCTTAGTCGATATCTCTGGAAGTATTTAGGTTAGATCATTGAAACTTGGTTATGGGTTATATGAAATCGATCCCTACCACCTCCAAAAAAACTGGGGATAACGACAGTGTGGGCGTGGCACCTCCCACACAAATAAAATTTTTCATTGTCCGTATCTGTGGAAGTATTCGGGTTACACCACTGAAATTTGGTGAGGGGTTATACGAGATCGATCCCTACCACCTCCAAAAAAATTGGGGTTAACGAAAATGGGGGCGTGGCACCTCCCATACTAATTTTTCAAGCTAAATATCTCCAAAAGTATTTAAGGCAGGAACCTTAAAATTGGTATAGAGCTAAATGATATCAAAACAATTTTCGCGCATAAAAGTGGGGTTATCGTAAAAGTGTTTAAAGTTAGGACCTGAAAATTGATCAGGAGTTTAATGATATCAATAGTTCCCGTGTAGGAAAATTTTTTCGCTATTTACTTATGCTCCGGGACAGAAAACTAAAAATTTTGTGTATCGTGTAGCCTTAAACGGAATACTAAAATTTTATATTTTTGAAGTTGTATGCACAATGAAGTAGTGAAAAATTAATAAAAAAAATCTATTTTGGGAAGAACGAAGTTTGCCGGGTCAGCTATATTTTATGTATGTATATAAATATGAAATCTTAAAGTATATTATTGATTTTGAAAGGCCCCTTAACTACTTACATCCCGAGCAACGCCGGGTACCCTGCTAGTAAAACCTAAAAGCGATCTGACGGTCGAATAAGTGGGAGCTTGAGGGAATTTCATTCAAAGGTTACCTTCGTTGTTGTTGTTTCCTTATGTAGAAAACACTCAAAGAAAATTTTTGAAGCCCTTCTGGTCGTCGAATAGTCTGTCGTAAGAAAGAACTCGCGTTATAAAAGTATCGATATGCTAATGTCAACATCGAAATTTCTTTTCACAAAGTTGGGAATCTCAGAAAAAACGTTTAATCTGCTTACCTGACTAAGCAAAGCTTTGAAAATGCACCACAGTGCACAGTGGGTCAAGAAGGGGTCAAAAGTGGCCATAATTCAAAATCTTATAGAAATACATAGCGCAAAATTGCGAAATTTAAATTTTTTATTTTTTGGTTATAATTTTCTAATTTTTTTTTCCTAATTTTTTTTTAATAATATATTTTTTAATTTTTAATTTTGCATCTTTTGATTTTAATTTTTTTAAATTTCGAGTAAGAAAATTTTTTTGTTTGTAGTATTTTCATATTACATATAATTGTTTTGGTGTTTTTTTTTTGTTTTCGTTTCACTTTTTAAATTTTGGGTAAACAAATTTTTTTTTTTTGTATTTTTTTAATAATTTTTTTTTTGTTTTTTGCTAATTTAAGCTTTTTCATTTTTTGGTTTTAATTTTTTAAAATTTTGAGTAGAATTTTTTTGATTAAATTTTGATTTTAACTTTTTTAAATTTTGAGTAAAAAAATTTTTTTTGTTTGTAATTTTTTCATATTAAATATTTTTTTTGGTGCATTTTTTGTTTTAGCTTCATTTTTTAAACTTTTATTTTTTAAATTTTGAGTAAACAAAATTTTTTTTTTAACAATTTTTTTTTTTTTTTTTTGCTAATGAAGATTTTTCATTTTATGGTTTTAATTTTTTAAAATTTTGAGTAAAATTTTTTTTGTTTGTAATTTTTTTTAATTAAATTTTGATTTTAACTTTTTTAAATTTTGAGTAAAAACATTTTTTTGTTTGTAATTTTTTCATATTAAATATTTTTTTGGTGCATTTTTTGTTTTTGCTTCATTTTTTAAACTTTGAGTAAAACATTTTTTTTTATGTTTTTTCAATTATTTTTTTTTTATTTTTTGCTAACTAAAAATTTTTAATTTTTTGGTTTTAATTTTTTAAAATTTGGAGTAAATTTTTTTTTTGTTTGTAATTTTTTTTAATTAAATTTTGATTTTAACTTTTTTAAATTTTGAGTAAAAACATTTTTTTGTTTGTAATTTTTTCATATTAAATATTTTTTTGGTGCATTTTTTGTTTTTGCTTCATTTTTTAAACTTTGAGTAAAACATTTTTTTTTAATGTTTTTTTATTATTTTTTATTTCAAACTTGGAGTATGTACAAAAATTTTTTTTATGTTTTTTTACTTTTTTGTTTGTTTTTTGCTTAACTTAAACTTAAAATTTTTAATTTTTTGGTTTTAATTTTTTTAAATTTTGAGTAAAATTTTTTTTTGTTTGTAATTTTTTTTATACATTTTTTTTTGTTTTTGCTAACTTCAGATTTTCAGTGCTGAAATCAAGACATTTTTAATTCGAGATATCCATGGTTTTCAGCTATCGATATTATCTACTATCGATATTTTAGTCACATCCTTAGATTGACAATATACATACATACATATGTATGTATACGAAAATTTCGATTTTCATGTATTTTAATAGCAATTCCACTCATTTGTGGCTGCTAATATCGTTAGTATCGAATATCGATTATTTTTGTCACTATAATCGATATACAAGTACCCTTAACTAAACCCTCACTTTGTCAGAAAATTTCACAAGTTACACATTGATCCTAACAAATATACAGAATTCAAATCCTCTAAGTGTTCACACGATACTCACCGTGAAATAGGATTAGACTTCTTACACTGCTCGTCAATACAATCTTTAAATCAATCACTTTCTTTTTTTCTTTTGTTAAGGATGACACAAAACTCGTCGCACAATGTCATGCAACAAGACAAAAGGCAAATTGCAGCCAACACTGTCAGTAGGTATGGCGCATGCTGAGTGTCTTTAAAAATGAGGTATGCAAATTGTATTTAAACAAATTTCCAAATAACAACAACATATTGACAGTAAATACAAAGAAAAAATGTTGAAAAGGTCAAATATTTTGACATACAAAATGAAAACAATGTAGTCATTACAACAACATTGTATAATTTCGGCACGAAGAGAAGGCTACCTGTATTTCAAAGCAGCGGGAAGTGATCTGTTTTCAATGGAGGCTATTGAAAAAGTGAGGCTTGGAAAAGTGAAAGTGCGTCGATAACAAAAGGATTATTCTTCAAATGCGCTCATTTAGCAAGAATTGTATTGACATCTACATATGTACATATGTACATATGTATGAAGTGAGCGAATGTGTTAAGTGTGGATTTGTGTGTTTTCGGCTAATTAGTTCCGTTGCATGAAAACGACCTTTGAACTCATTACAAAAGTGAAAGTTGCACTTTATTTGAGACGATACATTTTTTTTGTTTTGTAAATTTTTGCAAGTATGTACCATCCCTAAATTAATAACACTTCCAACACTAATTCGCAAAGTAGCGATAGCAATGGCTACACTAATGCATGTGAGCAGGAGAAAGAGAGAGCACAGAACCTAGAAACTTCAGAACAAAAGACACGCATAATATGAAAATTGGAAGCACAGGATTATGTCGGTAGAGAATATAAATTTAAATTTCACAATACAAATGTATGGTATCAGGGATGGCAGTTCCTAAATTACTGAATTAAATTATCTCGGAATATTTGAGTTTGAAAATATGTTACTAAAATATAAATACAAAAATATATTTTTTTATATTTTTTAGGGGCCTTTATTCGATTAATCGAGTGAGTTGTTTAATCAAATTTTCTGTTAATCGATTACTTGATAAATCAAAATTATGAGTAATAAAAACTAGCGTTACTCGAATATTTTCAAAAATGTGTAAGCAAAAACTGATTAATTTACTCTTTTTTTTTTGTGAAAGTTTGCCTTGAAATAGCTGAAAATAAAAAAAAATTAAAAACCAAACATGCTTCAAATTATTAAAAAATAAAAAAATATTAAAAAATAAAAAAATTTCGAAGATGCAACAAATGGTTGAAGTATCAAGGAACTTTTAAATTTGAGCCGTTTTAATATATGTATGTTTAATGATTTTATTTTTTTTTAAAAAAAGATTAATCAAGAAGGCGATTAATCAATTCATTTTCTTTTTGATTTATCAAAATCTTGATTAATCGAGTAAACACCCTTTATGATTAATCAAAAATCATAATTAATCGATTAATTGAGTAATCGAAATTATGAATGATCAAGATTTTGATTAATCAATCAATCGCACACCCATAATATTGTTAGGACGAGATAGTTGAGTTTTCAACCAGATCTGTCAAATCTGGATTAAAATTTAAAATCAATTTTATAATAAACTGCACATTTTTAGAATAATTAATCGATTAGGATTAAATTTTGTGTTTGATTAATGAGGAAAAGTGATTTATTTCGTCGTTCAAATTTAATCCTAGGATTAATTAAAATTTTAATTTGATTAAAATCTTTGATTTATTGCCATTAACGAGCACTAATACCAAATTTTAAATATTTTAATATTATTTCAAATTAAAAAATGTTACAATTTTGTATTTTTTTTATAAATTCATCCAAAAAAGAATTATATATTCCCAGAAAATCATAGTACATAGTCATACATGAGTCATTAAGGAGTTCTTTTTGTAAAATTTAAAAATTAATTGCTATTATTATTGTTTTTCTTGATTATGTTTATGTATGTATGTATATTAAATATTGAAATATTTAAAATTGGTTATTAACACTCTTTAATCGCAATTAATCAAAAATATTATCGAATTGAAGTTTTCATTAATTTGAATAATCCTAGGATTAAATTTGAAAACGAAGTAAATCCTCATTAATCGAACACAAAATTTAATCCTAATCTATTAATTATTCTAGAAATTTTCGAATATCATAATTAATCAATTATTACAAAAATAACAAAAAAATTAATTTGACTATCAATGGTTAAGATTAATAGTCTTATAACTTTAAACGACTTATTCTTGTTTATTTGTATATTTGTATATCCACTACTATCTCCCGAACGACTTCACCGATTTTAATGAAATTTGGTACACAGGTACTATGCTTTGTTTTAAGATTTTCTACTTTGGTGCTGCCACTTGGGGTGGTCCTTAGGGTTGCCACCTATATCAATTTTTTTTAAATATTAAGCAATATATGGCAATATGGGTATCAAATGAAAGGTATTTTAGCCCGTATACCAACCAAAACATTTTCGAGTAGGATTGCCACCTGAACGCATTTTATTTATTCCTTCAGATATCGACCACTATCTCGGGAACTGCTACACCGGTTTCGATGAAATTTGGTAGATGGATAGTATGCTTCCTTCATAGATTTTCTACTTGAATGTTGCCACTAATGGAAACTTAGAGGGTTGCCACCTTTCCGATTTTTTTTTTAATATATGGCAATATGGGTATCAATGGCAAACATTGCAAACCTAAGATTCTTCAGTCAAATCCCGGAATTACCGGACTTGTGTACATATATCAAAAGTTGTACTGAAGAGATATATATGAATATTGAATATATTATTTTTCAGTATTTGAATTCCCTGTTGAAAACTCGAATCTGGCAACGCCTGCTTATAGCCTTGTAAATATTTAAACGCATTTTCTTCTCTTAAAATGATTAGCATATTAAAAACTTAATATTTTGTTATATTATTTCTTACATTTATAACAAGCTCATTTGAAGCGCGTTAGTTTTAATGCCTTACAGTCAACACTACTACCCACTTAAGTGTTTTAATAAAACTCTAAATTGGTTTTTTCAATTTTTTTTTATTTTAATCTTTTTTTCTCATTCAAGCGTTGATGTTTTATAGCTTCATTGACCTTTTCAAAATTGATTCGTTGATGATTTGTATCCCACACATAGGTATCTACATGTTGTCACTAGCAAATATTTGAAAGCTGTTTTATAAATAGAAAATTTATAATTTCAAAATTCACAAATTAGGCGACACAAGCTTTAAACAGCATCTAATGAAGCTAAATGTTTAAATGCGCAACAACAACAACCAAATGAGTTTCAAGTGAGATTTATAGCCAAGTTGTGTAATAAATTATTATCTTTAATTATATTCTTTAACAACAACAATAACAACAAAAACAAAAAAATCAAAGTCTTTTTATTTGATTAAATAAAAATTGAGACACAGACTAAGTTAGTGTATTTGTATGGGTGAATTAGTGATTTATTTGTTTATTGATCCGTTGTTGCTAAGCTAAAATACGTCCGGAATTAGACGTATTAGGTGATCATACGATTTGGGACTAGACTCGTAGTTAGAAAATATACTTTTCCAATAGTCCGATTTTAAAAAGGTAATGAAATTGTTTCAGAAACTAACTAACGCTGAAATATATAACAAATAATAAGATTTAAATTAATTTTATTTGAAACGAAAGTTATTTCCTCTAATATATAAAAGGTAAGTAAATTTTTTTTTTTCAAAAGTTTATACAGAAATTTCGCTGAAATTTGTCGAATTAATTATTTTGATGAAAAAAAAAATTGTGAAAAAATTAAAAAGAAATTTTGGATGTGAAATAATTTTATTTGAAACGAAAATAATTTTATCCACTAGTTAATTTTTTTTTTCTAAAATTAAGAATTTTCACACAAATGTTTCGAATTGTTGAGGTATATGTTTTATTGGAACTTTTAAAAGTAATTATTTTGACCAGAGAGAAATTGTTTATAAATTTAAAAAATTAAAAAAAAAATTTTTTTTTTAATTCACATGAGGAAACGTGATTTTTGCTTATTTTAAAAGCAGCATTAACCTGCATGTGCTTTATATAACTTTTAAAACCTATTAAGTATCAATATTTATAAAAAAAAAATTGTGTCAAAAAGTTTTCAACAAAATGAAAAATTTGTCCAACGGTTTTCCAAAAAATTAAATATTTTTTTTTGACTGACATTAGGAAACGCCACTTTTGCTGATTTTGAAACCCGCATCAACTCAGTTTTTATAATGGAAAAATTTTTATGTAAATAAAAAAAGAGAATGTTTAATAAAAAAATTTAAAACGATAGATAGTGGCTGAGTTGCTATAAACACTGCTGTTACTTTAAGCAGAAAACAACAAAGAAAATTAAAATATTTCAAAATATTGCACAACAATAAAAAAGGTAGAAAGTTTTTATAAATTAATCACACATATTGAAGTATTAATAACATATGTATCTGCAGTACCGAAAATACCGGGACTGACATCCCTAAAGTCTCATATTGTGGTTTTTTAACAGTTTCGAAAAATAATATTTTGACGCAAGATTAGTATTCGAAAACACACCATATCAGAATTTTTTTTAATAGCGTCCTCCTTTAAGATTTTTTTTAGGAACCCTTCATCCCTTCTTATACTGGATTCTGAGGTGAGAAAGTGCGAAAACCACAGAAAAATCCTACAGCCCTCCTCAATACCTTTCATTTGGTACGAGTAGCAAACTCAGATGAACTCAAAGGAAACAATTTCTTCAAAAGTCAACAAAACAGCAGCGACACAAACGTGTGATGACCAAACGTTTTTGATGAATTCTTTGAATTAAAAATTTTCGTGCAAAAGCTAAATGGATTTTTTATGTCAACGCGTTCATTCATTAACTTGTCAAATGGACAGGCGACACATCGGCCAGGAATTATGTTAATTGCCGCTGTCAATTAAATCAAATCTTACAAGCCATTTAAAGATCTTTACGGTGCGCGAGTGCAAAAATGCAATTATCATTTTTTAATATGATTTAATGCGACCAATTTAGCTGATTCGTGTACAACAATAATTTTTGAGATTAACAAAAAAAAAAAATATTACACAAAAAAAAATTTTTTTTTGACCAAAACAAAAAATTATTTAATAAAAAAAAGCAATTGACAAGAAAAAATATTTAACAAAAAAAAAAATATATAACAAAAAAAAAGTTATTCAACAAAATAAAATATTCACCAAAAAACAAAGCAACACAAAATTTCACTTTAAACATTTACGTACGTTGTTGGTGTGAAAGCATTTTTTATGATGATGGTCGAATATTCTGATATTTTATTGAGGTGTTTAATTACCACGTCAACACATCAAGACATATGAAAAAATACACAAGAATTCATAATGGAAATGATGAGTGAGTTGAAAGCGGCAAAATATGAGCGCCACAGCAATGCACAATGGGGTGAATATGATGAAATTTGGATCAGAATTGATTACTTAAGAAAAAATAAAAGAGAGAGAGAGGGATTTGAAACGCAAGTAGCTGCTAAATAATGATTACCAATCGTAATAATTAACGGTTCAATGATTATTTTGCAATTAAATATGTAATTAAAAAAGAATAAAAAAATTAGGATTTTTAACGGTTGACAAAAATAATCAAAAAAAAAATTAAAAGTAAACAAACAATTTTTTTTTTGTTTATTTTTGATATTATTTTGATCTGTTTTACATTTTGTTGAAATTTTCATTTTTCATTTCATTTTTTTGTTATTATTTTTGATATTTTTTTGATTACATTTTTTTTTTCCAATTTTATGAGCTCAAGTCCAGTTGATAACAATAAGTAGACAATTAGATATTATTCTTTTAAAATTTTTTTTTGACTATGAATAGAACTTGTGCAAGTTTAAAAGTGGTTCTAAAGGCGCTGTGGAAAAAGTATCGACTCCTCGATATCGATATCGGTTTTTGCTGTAATTTTTTTTAGGATAATTTCTAGTCTTCAGCTGGCCTTCACATACATACATACATATGTACTTCAAGCATAAAAATAATTTTGTAGTAGTGACACCTTATTTTGAAATATTGTATATAAAGACTTGTTAAATAATGATTACAAATCGTAAAATTACCGTTTCGATTGATTATTTTTCTGAGAATAAATTGAATGATTGACTAAAATTACTTTAAGTTTTTAATGATTATTTTGCAAATAATTAAAAAATAACTAGGATTTTTCACGATTGGTAAAAATAATCAAAAAAAATCAGGATTTTTCGCGATTGATAAAAATAATCAAAAAAAAAAAAAAACAAAAAAAATATCATAAGTAAACAAACAAATTTTTTTTTTGTTTGATTATTTTTTGATCTATTTTTTTTTTTTTATTCATATTTTTCTTGATTATCTTTGATATTTTTTATCTATTTTAAATTTTTTTCAATTTCATATTTTTCTTGATTATTTTGGATATTTTTTTGATTTATTTTACATATAAAAAAAAAAATTTCTATCCTAAATTTATGACTTAAGTGCAGTTGATAATAATTCGTAGGCATTTATTATTATTTTTGTTTTTTTTTTGTTACTATTTTGGATTTTATTTTTAATAATGGCTTAAAACCTCGATTTTAGTTTTATTTTATTTTTAATCGTAATCAGCTTATAATCTTTGAAATCTTTTTTTTAAATCTATTAAAATAATCGAGGCCAACTAAAAAATCCTGATGAATCAAATTTAACAGGTATACTTTTATTTTATTGATGCATTTTGATGTTACGTTTATATTTTATAATACAAAGGTCGATAACTTGTGATTCATGACATGAGCTCAATAATCGATTTTTTTTGCGTTAAAGAAAATAATCGCTTCTCCACCAATGTCTACATTTACAAAAATCTATTTTCAAAGATAAAGTCTTAACAGCGATTTCTTAAAAATCCATACAATTAAATCGATAACCAATAACCAAAATCGTTCCAAAAATCGATAACTTACAAAAAGTCGATTGAAGTAAAAATCATTCTGCAGGCATATGGGACACTCCGCAATTGTTTATTTTGTTCTTATTATTTTTCTAAATTTTTCTTGCAAAATACCCCACTATGCGCCACACTGAAGCTCTTAAGGCTTGAAAGTGTTGATAGCTTTGTGTATGAGACAATGTTATAATTAAACCAAAATATGAATGCAGTTGAGCGTCAGGATGAAGTGTCGTCCATGTGACAAGGGGTAAACGCAGCTTGTGAGGGTGTTGAGCAGTCCAAATGACTATTTATGCGAATTTTAACCACTCAAATGTGGATATATAGAATTGGTTGTTGTTGTTGTTGTCTTTTTTTTGTGTACTGCCTTGTCACAGCGATTGCCAAATAATTTTTGTTTATAAACAGTGCATATTGTTGTTGTTGTTACTTGCCATCATTGTGTATGGCATATTTGTCACATGTCATTAGAGGGAGTAACTAAACGCCAATTCTAACCAAGCGCCAACAAAACAAAGCATTGTCCTCGTTTCAGTTGTTGTTGTTGTTGTTGCCGTCATTAATTCTTCTTCAAACTTATATATTTTTTTGTCATTACAATATCTACTGCTGCTATAGAAATACAAGAAAAAAAAAACAAAAACATTTATAAAAGTCACTTTTGGCCAACTCGATGGAAATGTTCCAACTGTCATTGTGACTACTGTCAAAAATATTTTACAAATTGTTCTGCACTGTCGCATATGAGTTGTAGTTGCTAAATGCTACATTTTGTGCTCTGAACAGAAAAAAAAGCATTGCATTTACGAGGGTTAGCGTCAACATTTTTGGGAATGGTGAGTGAGAGGAAATAAGAGATGGCAAATATGGTGAGCGGTCGAAAGTGAGTTGATTAAGAAAAAAAAGATTCCTAAAAACATACCTGTTAAATAATGATTATTAATCTTAATCATTTTTAATTAAATTAATTTTTTTGTTATAATTGATTGATTTTGTATTAATTAATTCATAATCATAATCGAACATTTTTAAAATTATTAAACGATTAGGATTAAATTGAAATTGATTTAAAGTGTTCGATTAATGAGGATTAATGCGGATTTATTTCGTTTTCAAATTTAATCCTAGCATTAATCAAATTAATCAAAATTTCAATTTGGTTTAAGAACATAAACTCTCCCAATTAGTACTCCTTTCTAACTCATGTAATTTTTTTGGATGAATTTATAAAAAAAAAAACACAAAATTGTAAAATTTTTTTTAAATTAATTAATATTTTTTTTTTTAAATTTGTTTTTTTTCCTCGTTAATCACAATTAATCAAAAATTTTAATGAAATTGATTGATTTGATTAATGGTAGGCTTAAATTTGAAAACGAAATAAATACTCATTAATCGAACTCAAAATTTAATCCTAATCAACTCCAGTTTTCCCAAGTCGCATAATATTCTCAGGAGCCCACCATAATGATATATGTTTGTATGTGGATGTGTGTCGTTGGCAAATGCAGCAAGCCGAACAAGCCAATTGTTTGGTGTTTTTATTATTGTTTTTGGACATTTGCTCACCCACTCAGCACATTCGACGACTCGAAACTTTCTAATTACAAATAAATCGAAAAATATTCGCATTCAAATTTTAAAATATCAACTGTCAAATTTTGCAAGTGTCATATGTTCATATAAATTTATGCCGTCCGACGACACTTCAACGAGATGGCCAACATTGTAGTCAAGTTTGAGAGGGTGTGTGTTAGGTGTGGGGGGGGGGGGGGGCAAATAGCGATCGGCGTACGAATTGCAGGCGTTGTGAAGGCGCATATGTTTGATTTTTGTGTGTGCATGTGTGTGTGTGTGTGGCATGTGAGGGCAAGAGCGGTTGTTGTACTCAAACCATTGTTGGTATTTAGTTGGTTGGCGTTGTACTGAGAGGCTATCAACAGCATCACATCAACAAAGACAACCAGACGCGTCCTGGTAATTGTCAACACGTATGTATATACATTGAGTGCAAATCTGTGAAAATTAGAATAAATGTTTTTGTTGTATTTTTTTTTTGTTTTTTTTTTTTGGAACAAAAGGCAATCGTTATTTAGAAATTTTTGTGTGCACAACAAAGTGTTTGGAGTGTTAAAAATCATTGTTGGGTGTTTTCAATATTGTGGCAGACTGTCAAATGGTACATTTTAAATGAATCACATACCGATTTGAAAGATAATAAATTATAGTTGGCAAGCAGGATACACAGAGTTGCCATATTTTTGTAGAATAATTCTAAAAGTAATTAAATAAATATTTAATAATTTTTCTTTGTTCATTATTAATCATCGATAAATAACTGAAAATTAATCATTGAATGCATTAATTGAGTACAAGTTGCTATTTGAAATCCGACCTGTTAAATCTGTATTAAAATTAAAAATCAATCATATTTAACTGCTCTATTTATTTAACTGATTAATTATGATAATCGAACATTTGTAGAATAATTAATCGATTAGGATTGAATTTTGTGTTCGATTAATGAGGATTTATTTCGTTTCAAAATTTAATCATAGGATTAATCAAATTAATCAAAATTTCAATTTGATTAATTTTTTTTGAATAATTGCGACTAACTAGGACTAAAAACAAATTTTAAATATCTCAATATTAATTAAAAAGAAAAAAAATTTAAATTTTGTGTTTTGTTTTATGAATTCATCCAAAAAAAATTATATATTCCCAGCAAACCATAGGAGTCATACATGAGTCGGAAAGGAGTCCTAAATCAATAAGAGTCATATTAGACACCGTTTTTTCTCATAAACGGCACTTTATTCTCGTTAATCTCAGCTAATCAATATTTTAATCGAATTGAAATTTTGATTAATTTGATTAATCCTAGGATTAAATTTTAAAACGAAATAAATGCTAATTAATCTTTATTAATCAAACACAAAATTTAATCCCAAACAATTAATTATTCTAAAAATGTAATTATGACATTAATCAATTATTACAAAAATAACAAAAAATTTAGTTTGATTCTCAATGTTTGAGATTAATAATCATTATTTAACAGGTCTGCTCTAGACAATCCAATGAAACCACCAGCATTACCGGAAACTCTGAAACTTCGTACACCCAAAGAACAAACTTCAACGCAAATAGCCATCTTTCTGGCACTTATTCCCAAACACTTCCGGTATGATCCTTTAATATTCTTAGAATACCTTAAAAAATTAAAGGCATTCATATCATTAGGTAAGTTGCTATTAATGTTATTCGTATTAATTTTATCACCCATGTATCTTTTTATTCATACAAGTTCACAGCTACATACATACATACATTGTTGTTGTTGCCCATATTAAAGCATGCTAAAGATTTGCTCGCCTTATCTCAGCATGAAGCGAACGCGGCAAAGTATTTAGTAGCCAATTATGAAATACAAATCAACAATTAGCACAAAATTTACAACCAGATGGATTGGATTGGATTGGATTGGAATACACAAAAAGACGCTGCAACATAATCTACGCATAACTACTTATGAATATGAGAAGAACTTTAGATGGCATTGCAAGCAGGCTTGTTGCGATTGTCTTGTAGTGATCAGCTCAGTGTCACAGAAGCAACAACAAAACAAGCAACATATTAAAAAAAAAATACATATGTTGGTAGATGCGCTGGAGTTAAAGTAACTAGTTTTAAACTAATTCCAAACTAATACTAAATCAACTAGTCAGCTACTAGTATTTTGGAATTATTTTTTAATCTTAAACATTGATAATCAAATTAAATTGTTTGTTATTTTTGTAATAATTGATTAATATGACAATCGAACATTTTTAAAATAATTAATCGATTAGAATTAAATTTTGTGTTGAATTAATAAGGATTTATTTCGTTTTCAAGTTTAACTCTAGGATTAATCACATTAATCAAATTTCAAATTTTAGTCTTCGCTAATCGCAATTAATCAAAAAATGTAATCAAATTGAAATTTTGATTAATTTGATTAATCCTAGGATTAAATTTGAAAACGAAATAAATCCTCATTAATCGAACAAAAAATTTAATCCTAATCGATTAATTATTCTAAAAATGTTTGAATACCATAATTAATCAATTAAATGAATAGAGAAGTTGAATATAATTGATTTTTAATTTATAACCAAATTAAACTGGTCTGAAAGTTTCTACCACCAATGGCTGCTTTGAAAAAATTTCAAATTTGTAAATATTTTTATTTGAAGTTATCGGTATTGACAAAGTCATGCTTACTTAAAGGCCGACCTTAAAGTTTTTAAAACTTGAAAGTGACAACTAACAGTAGCGGCGACTACCGAATACCACTTAAATGCAACTTTAAAGTTTCAGCTACTTTTAAGTAATTTGTTTTTCGACATTTCGGGTCAAACCTCGCTTTAAAGTTTAGGAAAGTGGAATGATGCAAAGTGCGTATCACCTATTAAACCTTTTAAGTGTTGCCATCTCTATAATTTGGCTTCCTCAAAGAAGACTAAGTGACTAGTGGCTCAAAAGTTTAAAGTCACAACTATGGTCGGAGTTCCGTTTCTGCGACTATTTGTGCTGGCCGGGTATGGTGTATAAGTATTCGGGGCATACAAAAGAGAGCGCAGGTTCGTGTTCTGGCGCTGGAAGCAATGACTTTCCACAATAAGTTCTAGAGGATTTATACTGGAACCCTGAAAAAGCTCAACTTTTGTTGATACCGAATTGGTTTCTTTTGGACTAGTTTCCGTGGAGTCTGATGTTTCAGTGCCGGTTTTTTTGTAATAGTATACATGTATCTACATACTTATGTATATACGAGTATGTTAGTACGCATGTATTAGTGCACGCACCTATGCCAAGTGCAACATGTGAACGGATTATGACAAGCGAGAAGTCAAGCGCGGCAACATCCATCTGCTTTCATATAAAATGGGCTTTTACAGGAACAAAATTGCTTTGAATATACTGTTGTTGTTTTTATATTCTTTTTTTGCTGTTTCAGTATTTTGTTGCTACTTTGCCTACCGTTGTTGGGTGCTTGCTGTCGTCGCGACAGACAAGAAAAGACAACCACAGCTGTTGCATGATTTGCACCCGACGATCAGACGTATTTCATGGCAAAACATAAGCGATGGTACAGCGGCGAGCATTTAAATGGAATTCAAATTGAACGTAGAGAACAAAGAAGCGTAAGTATTGGGCTTTTTGCTATAGTCAAGAGCTGCTTTGTTTTAAGAGCAAATTCCTTCTGGAATTATAGCGCCAGAACTTCTCCTTGAGTGACGCCAAAGTTATTCAAGAGATGTTGATTTTGCTGAAAATTATTCAACTGTGAAGCTAGTACTTTTTATTAAAGTTCTGAGGTCCTCTCTCAGTTACTGGGCCACCGATCATATTCAGTATCAGATCACAAACCAAAAGCTCACATTTCCAGAAAAGAACTACGGTGATGATATCAGAACAAACTTGAGCTGTGGAGCGTAGACTACATTTATTTTTTTTCTAGGAAGAATAGGAAACTGCTAAATTTCTATACGTATTCTATCAAACTCGTGTGGGTATAACAGACCTGTTAAATTTCCATTAACATTAATAATGATTAAAATCTTTGCCTCTTTTAATTTTAATGATTAATTTATTTTGTGATTATTAATTAGAAAGTATTAATTAATGAATTAATAAAATAATCAAAAATAATCATGATTAATGGCCATTGAAAAAATAATCAAAAATAATTTAAAAATTTAAAGTTAAAATTTAATTAATAACAATAATTCGATTTAAAACAATCAAATAATTAAGCAATTAAAATTAATCAAAGAATTAAAATTAATCAAACAATTAAAATTAATTAAACGATTAAATAATTAAATTTGATTAATTGATTATTTTCAATTATTTAATTAATTCCAATTATTTGATTAGTTTCACTAATTATCATCTGAAATATAAACTTCAAATGTTTATAATCATTTAATTACATTAATCAAATTAATCAAATAATTAAAAGTAATGAAAAATAATTATTTAATTACATTAATCATATTAATCACATAATTAAAATTAATCAAAATTAGTTGACATTAATCAAATAATCATATCAAAGATGTAATTAAAATGCATTGAAAGTTATCAAATCAGAAATTTTTATATTAATCATGTAATTAAATTTTTTTAAATATTAATTAATACATTTTTTTAAATTAATAAAATATTAATCAGTAACATGATGCAGCTACTGGCAATTAATCATTAAACATGTTTCTGAGGATCAAACAATACAATTAATAATCATTAAAATTTGTAATCATTATTATACAGGTCTATGCCATTAACAGGTCTAAGTCATTTTTAAGCAGAATAAAAAAAATATTTGATGGTCTTATAAGTATACCCAACACTGTATCTATGCACTTATATTACATTGAGTATGTTTGTGACGTTTTGCATATTTTGCCGGTCCACATTGTTGCATATATACGAATACATACATACATATTTGCAACTGTTGCATGTTGCATTGAATGGCAACATTTTGACTTTGCAACCGCCAAGTTGTTGTGTCGTCGGCGACATATTCGATTATTGCTGCTTTATGATCAGCGTTTAATTTGAATTAAGAAGAATTCATTAGATTTAATGTGGTCGTAAAGCGACATCATTCGGTTGCAGTGATCTGCCTAATGGCACACACACACGCACACAAACAACAAAAGCACACACACGTACACTGGGCGTTGCGTGTTTTTTTGTTGTCACATTTGTTGTTTATGCTGCCGACAAAAGATGACAAAATCATGACAAAGTTGTGAACTACAACAGACGACATTAAAATTGAAGATTTATTACAAATAGGCATAGACCATTTTATGATTACGAATTGTGGCGGTTGATAGGATGTCGTTATTGTTTGAATGTTCTCTGGTATATGTGGGAAAACATTCAGACTAGTCCGTTGTATGGCTAAGTTATTGATCGGTCGATTTACGATCTGCTATGCAGTGAAATGTGAGAGTATGCGTAGATTTTATCGACATCAAAATTCATAATGATGGTTCATTGGTATTTGATTTACTGTGAAAGGCTGCTTAATGCAAAGGACCTACTACGTGCTCAGTTATTGTTTTGCTACAAAGTAGCTAATAATGAATTGCTTCTTATTGTTGTTGATTTGTAATGGCTAGAACTTCCTAAGGAGATAAAGATTATAATGAAAAAGCTTTTTAAAGATGAATGATGGTAGTAAAACGTTTCAATATTACTAAAAGCGTTTGTTTAAGCCTCTTCAAGACTCATGAGTAGTGGCGAAAGTCTGTTAGCCCTTTTAAGAGCTTTTCATGAAAGCTCTTTTTTAAAAGCTTTCTTAAAAATGCTTCCACGTGTTGATGTCTTTAAAATTTAGTGTGTTCAAGCCTCTGCTGAGTAGTGGCAAAATTATGTTTTCCCGTTTCAGAGCTTTTTATGAAAGCTCTGTTTGGAAACAATTTTTCTCAAAGCGTTCACGTGCTGATGTCCTTTAAATTTAGTTTGTTAAAGCCTCTGCTGAGTAGTGCCGAATGTCTGTTGACCCGTTTGAGAGCTTTCAATGAAAGCTTTTTTCAAAATGCCTCCACGTGTTTATGCCCTTTAAATTTAGTTTGTTTAAGCCTCTGCTAAGTAGTTGTGGAATTATGTTTTCCCTTTTCAGAGCTTTTTATGAAAGCTCTTGTAGGAAACACTTTTTCTCAGCAGCTTTCACGTGCTGATATCCTAAAAATGTTCAGATCTTCTTGTTAGTACTACTTTTTACATGAAAAGCCTCCATATCCGAGCTTTGTTGCTAAAGCTCTTATGCAAACCGCAAGCTAAGCTAATCAGAATTTTATTAAGCTTTTTACTATATATTTTAATGCGGGTCTGGCTTTTCCAACATCACGGATTAAGTGAGCTTTCTGCTGTAGATCATTTGTGACTTCAGCTAAGAGCGACGCCCATATAAAAGCTCTGTATGAGGACTCTGGAAAAGCTCTTGAACTACGTTATCTGAGAGAATAAAATGCGGTTCTTCACAAATGTGGTAGACTCTCTCAGTGTAAAAATATCAGTGTCTGGAGCAATATAAGCAGAGAAAAGGTCTAGAGGGGGGGGAAGGGTCTCCGATAAAGGATAAATGATATCTAACACATAGACTCTGTCAAAAATTTACAAAAAAGCCCAATACAAAATATAAGTAAAGGACTAGGGATCACATCTTGAACTGTGCTTTCTGAGAGATGAAAATGATCCCTAGGTGCCTTTAAAACATACCCCCAATGAAGTGTTTGGAAGGCGCACTGAGTGAGAAAATGTCGGGGTCTGGAACGAAGTAACCAGAGAAAAACTCTGCGATGAAAGATAGAGGAGTTCCAGGTGCACAGTCGGTAAAAGGTCTCTATAAGGGTGTTATTCGAATAGAGTTTTCTAGTCTAGAGAGCAGGATTTCTCTCTTTTTTTTCAAATTTGTTAGAAACGAAAAGGAAAAAAAGAAAAAATGATAAACATACATATATTTTTTTTTTTTTTGCGACAGTCTAATATACATACTCACATCCTCAAATATTTTGAATGAGCGAACACCCATCATGGTGGCTCACCAAAACATTGTAAATTTTCTAGTTAGCATCACAATCGTAAAAATTATGTACCTACAAATTTCTAGTAAGCAAAAGTAACAGTAACTAGAGTAAAGCTACTGCAATAACAACAACAACAACAACCAATGCAGTAATAACAAACATTCATAAGCAAATTTATTGCAAATAAGAAAAATTATTCATATGAAGAAAAAAAATGAAAAAAAAAACATGAAAAAATCAAAATAACGAAAATGAAATGTGGAAAAATATGGACGATAAAAAAAACGACCAACGAAAGATAGCAAAAGAACACACAACTAGACAACACAAACAAAGTAACAAACTAAAGCAAATACATACATAACAAGTTGAATGACGATGGTGGTCAGTAAAAAATATCAATTCTCGGTGAGTGTATGTATGTAGTGGTGGCAATAGTGAAAGCAAAAGCAAAGCTTAAGGAGCCACAACCCCGAAATGCTATGAGTGAACAACCGAGCATTGGCGCAGAGTGAGTGAAACCCATACAAAACCATGACATCGAGTCACAGAGCGGACCAAATAAATTCCATAAAAAAAAAATGATGAAAGACAAACATGCGCCACATGGATAAAAATAACAAACAATGTAGGAGTAAACAACGCAACGATGAACGACGACAACGACGAGTACAAGGACTACGACAAGGACGCTATGATGGCGTTCGAAGTTGAACGGAGTGGGAGTAACGTTTACAGCGTACTGCACTTGAAGGGGATGAAGCGCCAGTGTTTCCATCAAATCGAGCTAAAGCACGTCAGTTGGGTTGTATCTCTACCAATGGAGCTCTTTGCCTTCGAAAAGGAATACAGGGGGTTTAAAATGTAGTGGAAGCGCGGATAGTTGTGATGTTTTTTTTGTTTTTAGGCAAGGCAAGGATCTGTATTGAGTTGATTTAAGAGTAATACCGAAACAAGGTCTACAGAAAAAACATTCCATTAATAGTACCCTCTGGAATACTTTCCTATAACATTTTTTTATAGGGCCTTTATAACCGGTTCCTGAAAGGTGTTCTCTGGCAAAAATGTCTCTTGAATAAATTTGTTGAAATAGTTTCAGTTGAAGGTCTCTCGATAGTTCTCTTGAAAAACCACAACTCTGCTAAATAATTTCTAAAAAATTTTTTAGGAAGAAACTTCCATGAGATAAAGTATTTGGGAAAGTTATTTAGTGATAATTTTTCGTATAAATCTTTTCAGAAAAAGTCTGTGTAAGTTTCTTCGAAAAATTGTTAGTAAAGAGGGACTCTTAAAATCGCGATAAAAGCTTTTCTCCTTCTATAATAGATCCACGGCCTTCAAATCCAAGGACATCGAGATTAGCTCCTGAAAAAAATTCTCTGGCTCAATGGCTCTTAAAAATTTTTATGGAAATTTTTCCAGTCTAAGGTCTCTCGAAAGTTCCCTTGAAAAACATCTCTGCTAAATAATTAAAAAAAAAATTTTTTAGGAGAAGGTTCCATAAGAAAATGTATTCGGGAAAGGTACTTAGGGCGTTGATTCTCGAGAAATTCTTTTTAAAAAAAGGTTTTCGTAAGTTAAGAGTATCGAGTGAGGAGTCTCTTGAAGCCCCGACAAAAGTCTTTCTCCTTTTATAATAAATCCCCGGGCTTTCACTTCAGAACATGAGAATCAAAAAGAGATGTGGATGATGTCGAAGAAACGCAATCAAAACATAGAGCTAAATTTACCTTTTGGAAGGAAATCCAAGGGCATCTAGATGAGGAAATTTCTTATCTCTTGAAAAATTTCAAAAATGGGTTGCCCTTCAATGGACCTCTAAATGATATACAACCGTAGCAAAAGCTAAAGATAAAAAAGAAGACAGTGGATCGCCTTCGACGATTACTAAATTCAAAACAACAATAAAACTCATTTCAAAAATGTTCTTTAGTCGATTTAAGAGACCTAGCTAAACATCCCCTTCTTTTGACTACCCCTGTATTACTTAGTTATGTACTCTAGTAATGCAAGAGACTTTTCGTTTAGGATTTGGCAAAGCGTATGCATTTGTGTAGCGATGGAAGGAGTGACGGGTGGCACCAAGATGGGTGTGCTGGTTCAGAGTTTGCTGAGTTGCTACCATCGCAGTAAAGGTTGAGTGTCACATAAACTATATTTTTGTCATTTTTGTCTTTCCACCCAAAAAAATACGACTACAATAAATTGTATAAGTTATTGTTGTTGTTGCTTTATTCTTACTGGGATTGTTTTCTCGCTTTGCTATATTTTGTTGACTTTGGTTTGGCTTTTCTAGTCGTTGTAGTGTTGTAGTAGCTCGTTTTGCTATTCGTGGTGTGAGTATATGTCAAATTGTTGGTGGCAGCGAATTCGATTGAATCGACAAGATTCATATGGATTGCGCTGAACTCGTTTTGTTGATGCAAAAAGAAAACGAAGGAAGAGGAGGACTTTTGAAAGGATTATTCCACACTGAGGGGACGGAAGATTGTCGAAACTAGAGTCGGTTTATGTTCGATCAAAATACTTGGGTTCGTATGATTTTTATTTGAAAGCGGTGTTGTTGTTGTTGTTGTAGCGCTACCTTGCCCTGTTTGGGTGTTCAGTTTCCTTTCAGAGTAGTGGTAGTTCTGACAACTCGTTCCGCTTTCGTATGAAGGACCGATCACTATTCTGTATTCCTGAGTCGGTTAAGACTTTCTATCCCTCTAAATACAGGACTTGCATAGACTATTGCTTAGTTGGGTTAGCCAAACATTCCTTTCCCTTCTAAATCTCTTTTACGTAAGATAGATTTTATTAGGTTCCATTTTTTAAAGGTTTCTGTGAGTCTTTCAGACGTGTAAATAATTGGAAGGACTTGCTCTCTGTAGTTCTAGATCATTTTCATAAACTTTAAATTTACGTTTGCAGTTTGAGCGGGCACAGCCCAAACTCCCTATCAGCGCATGCTTTTCGCTTGGAATACTCCTTCGATAGATAGCGAGCGAGTAAATTTATACAAACTTTGTTGTATTTGTTTAGTATTCGGTGCTGCCCATTTATTATTTGTTTTTCTTTTTTTTTCATGATATATTTATTTATTTTTTGAACAATTTGACGAAGTGTCGTCCTGGCATTGTAGTTGTTATTCGTAACTGTTATTGGCATTGTTGTTGTCATTCGCAACGTTATGTTTTCTCGCTCACGCTCCCACTCACTCTCTCCTTTCACTAGACACATCCTTAAATCGTGTTCTCAACTTTGTTTGCTGGGCCGCAGCTTATGGTCTATTTCGACTGATTGTTTTTCATGTTTGTGTATGTAGTTATTGTTGTATTTGTTAATGATTTTTTGTTGTTGTTGTTGTTGATATGTATTTTTTTTTTTTTGCTCAATGTTGTCCACTAACTAAAAACATTGAAGTTCCATTCGTTTGTTTGACATTCCACAGGACATGACCAGAATGGGCCACGACGTTCAACACTACAGCAACAACTACAACAACAACAACTACAACAGCAGCATATTTTATTTCGCTTAATGACAAGTGCCAACACAAGAGACCGACAACAACAAAACTAACACGTGTACATGTCGTCATATATAACAACAACAATACCAACAACAACAACAACACGAAAAAAGTTGTTATATAAAAACAAAAAAAAGCGCACATAAAATGGTTAATTTATGTCACATTGTTCTTCTTCAGTTATTCCATATCAAAATCGTAGATTACTCGCTGGACTAGAGCAACTGGGTGGTTGGGGTGGTGACCGATTGGACTTTCTATTGAAATGCAGAGAAACTAATGTTGTGCGGTTATGGGTATTTGGGGATCCAGGTTTCAAGAACAGTTTTTTTTTATACTTAGACTAATTCAATTATTTGTTCCTTGCCTTTCCACATCATATTTTATTTTATTTTATTTTATTTTATTTTATTTTATTTTATTTTATTTTATTTTATTTTATTTTATTTTATTTTATTTTATTTTATTTTATTTGTTTTCATTTTATTTTATTTTATTTAATTTTATTTTATTTTATTTTATTTTATTTTATTTTATTTTATTTTATTTTATTTTATTTTATTTTATTTTATTTTATTTTATTTTATTTTATTTTATTTTATTTTATTTTATTTTATTTTATTTTATTTTATTTTATTTTATTTTATTTTATTTTATTTTATTTTATTTTATTTTATTTTATTTTATTTCATTTTATTTTATTTGTTTTCATTTTATTTTATTTTATTTTATTTTATTTTATTTTATTTTATTTTATTTTATTTTATTTTATTTTATTTTATTTTATTTTATTTTATTTTATTTTATTTTATTTTATTTTATTTTATTTTATTTTATTTTATTTTATTTTATTTTATTTTATTTTATTTTATTTTATTTTATTTTATTTTATTTTATTTTATTTTATTTTATTTTATTTTATTTAATTTTATTTTGTTTTATTTTATTTTATTTTATTTTATTTAATTTTATTTAATTTAATTTTATTTAATTTAATTTAATTTAATTTTATTTAATTTAATTTAATTTAATTTAATTTTATTTTATTTTATTTTATTTTATTTCACTTTATTTTATTTTATTTTATTTTATTTTATTTTATTTTATTTTATTTTATTTTATTTTATTTTATTTTATTTTATTTTATTTTATTTTATTTTATTTTATTTTATTTTATTTTATTTTATTTTATTTTATTATATTTTATTTTATTTTATTTTATTTTATTTTATTTTATTTTATTTTATTTTATTATATTTTATTTTATTTTATTTTATTTTATTTAATTTAATTTTATTTTATTTTACTTTATTTTATTTCACTTTATTTTATTTTATTTTATTTTATTTTATTTTATTTTATTTTATTTTATTTTATTTTATTTTATTTTATTTTATTTTATTTTATTTTATTTTATTTTATTTTATTTTATTTTATTTTATTTTATTTTATTTTATTTTATTTTATTTTATTTTATTTTATTTTATTTTATTTTATTTTATTTTATTTTATTTTATTTTATTTTATTTTATTTTATTTTATTTTATTTTATTTTATTTTATTTAATTTTATTTTATTTTATTTTATTTTATTTTACTTTATTCTATTTCCTTTTCTTTTCCTTTCTCTCCTTTACTTTCCTATCCTTTCTTTTTCTTTTATTTTCTTCTATTTAGTCATATCTTTCTCTTTTTAAAATAATCGGTTCTTCCACCGTCCGGCTCAAACGACAACTGCCCATCACCAATAACAACTATGAAGGCGAATGATTGGTTACGAAATACTACAAACATAGTTGTACGAGTAGTTATCATAAATTAATTTTGTTTATGAAGACATCAGTAATGTTATAGTTGGCAAATATTTCGCACACAAACAAAGATAGGCGAGAAGCGTTCGAGCTACGCTAGCCATTGCATGGCTGAAGCGTTTGGCATAAGGCATTATCATTATAGTCACCATATTTTATCGAATATCGGGTAAATGCCGTGAAATCGTGCTGAAGCAGCATTTTTTCTCCTTTGAGACATGCCATTAGCCTTAACGAAATCTTCGCTAGCAAATAATCAAAATATTTTTTCGAATAAATATGTGCAGGAGGTAGATGAGTGTCGTCACACTAATGGGACACAAGTCGCGTCAAATGGCTAGTTTGATATGTGCGGTCATAAGTCGTTAACCGATTGGCTGTGCCAAAAATAATAATTTTGCTGGTGTGAGAATTTTGCAAACAAAAAAAAATAAAAAATCAAGGAAATTTCTTTGGTTTGGTTGAGTCAGCGATGCTCCGAAGTTATGGCGCGATAAAGATAATGAGTGAGGGTGAGGTGAATGGAATCGGTAATTCATGCCAGGGTCTATCCAAAACCTGGGAGCAGCTTATCTGCTGTTTTTCATCTCAAAGCACCTCGGAATATCTCATAATGTCCCCTTGGACACCTGAGTGTTAAGAGTATCGAATATGGCCGATGTGGGAATACCGACCCAAAACCTTCGGGGAGTATTTTTGTTGCTACAACAACAACATTACATGCTTTTATTCCCCAACTCAAAGAACAATATTGAAAAATAACGTAGAAAGAGTAAATTTTTGAAGGAAAACGCTAGAATTCATATCATTGCAACTCCCATTTTATGAGAGTCGCAGTTATCTCACCCTTTTGTTAGCTTGGTTAAGTCAGCGAAGCTATTGGAATATCAATATCGGATCCACCTCTAGCTGTTTCTTGGCTAGGTTAAGTAGGACTTGACTAAGATGAAGCTACCAGCCTGACACTAAGACCATTGTGATACCATATACGATCTCCACCCACTTTTATACCTAAGGCTGGGAATCGATCCAGTTCGAGGAGTCCATTAATTCAGTTCAGCTTATTCGCAAAGCGTAGGCCATTTCCGCCGGTCGTTCTTGTATGTTGTGATTCCAGGGATTGTGTCCCCAATTTTGACTGGTGCTTACTTATGTATCTAGAGAGCTAGTTCGGGTTTTTGGAGATACAATAAAATTTCGCCGGAATCATTCTGGTCCACTTTCCAAATCTTGTCTGCAATCGTCATAGATTTGGATTTTTTCTTTGGTCGTCTGTTTCCCGCACAAAATGAACCGTTCTAACTTCCACAGAACTTTTCTTTTATCCCCTAAGCGAACAGGTGGACCTTGCCGCCAGAACTCACAACCACCGCTCGTACTTCATTAATTTCGTAGGAAAACCACAGCTGAGCAGTAATGAAGTGAAGATGCCAACTTCAATGTTTTACGTCAATAAAAGCACGACAAATTGCTTGACAGCACTTAAAAATACGCCAAAAACCATTTATTACCGCCTAGGCGCTGGGCAAGGGGGTGCCCTTCAGCAGCAGACAAATACGCAAAATTGCTGCATATTGAAATACAACTGCGCCATGCGGAGAAAAGTGGCAGAAAACTTTACCATGCAACACTTTCACTCTCAATATCGGCACCTCACAAGCGAAAACACAGACTTCGTACTGAAAAACGCAGCGCATTTCATATTTGCAACATCAACGACGCACGTCCGCATTCCTGAATCGAACATTAATTTGTGATATTACAAAAAAAAAAACAAAAACAAAAATAAAAAAATTAAAGAAAAGAAATGTTTATTAATTGCAACGAAGCAACACATTCGACTATTTGCTGCCGCTTTCAATATTTCGTGGTGTGCGCTAATTTCGACAAGCGCGAAAGTTGAAAAAAAAAAAACCAAACGCCAGAAATAAAACGAGACGAAGAGCAACACTTAATGACAAGAAGATGTCAACTTTGTGCAAGCACGTATGTGAGTTTCGTATGCACATCTGCAAAACGCTGAGGCGGGCGCGCAACAAAACACTTACGACTCACCGCGCGTAGCCGCAACACCAACACTTGGCGAAACGCGCGCGCGCTCAGCAACGCACATGCAAACTAGCTGCTAAAATGACAATTTCTGCGCGCGCCATCACAATGTGCTGCTGAGTGATGCATGAGCGTTCACCGGCGCAACGTTTGCTGCCGCAACGCGCGTTTATACCACTGTTGGCGCGCAGCAGTACAACGCGCTTCATTGCCGCGTGAACGCAACAAATAAATAACGAGTACAAAACGAATGTGAAATATTAAAAACTGACGGATGGATGCGTTTGTTGGCCCCATCAGGGCAACAATAATTGCGCGCGCTACAATGACTGAGACTAACTGAGCGCGCGCGTTGGGTTGTGGTGAGGGAGCGCCGTAATGAATGGGAGAATGTTGAGAAGGCGCATACTTTTAACGCGCAATTTTTTTTAGTTTTTTTTCCCCATAACTGCACCGCACTGCGTCTCCCCGCTTTGCTGTACTCACGAGCGCGCCGCACACTGCACTTTGGCCATAATAAAAATGGGTGGAATCGTCATATTTAATAATTAATTGCCGCCACATTTGAGTGAAAATAGCAGCAACACAATGATGACAACTGAAGAAAACTAAAAAAACTAAATTCAATTTATGCAAAATTTGTGTTTTATAAAAACTGAAAGTGTCAGATGGTATGATGATTCGAAGAAAAAACAAACAGAAAAAGATGTCCCAGACTGGGTGCATTGAAATGCATTTATTATATGCCAGAACAGTTTAATGTGGCGCAGCGTTATATTGGGCCATCAACATTTTAATTTTTTGTAGTTTGCCGAATGCGAGATAAAAAGGTCAACGAAATTTGTCAGTTTTAATATAATGCTGTGTGCAGCCTAAAAGTACAAACAAACGAGATTATTAATGCAAATTAAAGTGCAAACACACGACCTTATTAATGCACATTAACAACCCCACACAAATCTGAATAGAAATATGATAGACAATGGAAAAGAATTGTATGTATATAGGAAAAAATTGGTTAACAGCATTGAAGTACGAGTACAATATGCAGCATAAGCCGACATCCGATGTGTTATAGAGCTCGGCATTGCACTCAATTATCATGGAAATACTGAAGATCATTAGCTTGTCAGAAGCAAATGTCAACGCGCTTCATTCTCATTTTAAGTAGACCAAACAAAACCCCCTTTATTAAAACAAAAATACCCCAAATATTTTTTTAGTACTAAAAATCATGAAATTTGTTTTAAGAAAATGATAAGTCAAACAAAAAAATACTCCAAATAGTTTTATTAGTACTAAAAATCATGAAATTTGTTTTAAGAAAATGATAAAAAAAAGATAAGTCAAACAAAAAATACTCCAAATAGTTTTATTAGTACTAAAAATTATGAAATTTGTTTTAAGTAAACGGTGGAAATAAGATAATTTAAATAAAAAAATACTCCAAATAGTTTTATTAGTACTAAAAATCATGAAATTTGTTTTAAGAAAATGATTAAAAAAAAGATATGTCAAACAAAAAAATACTCCAAATAGTTTTATTAGTACTAAAAATTATGAAATTTGTTTTAAGAAAACGATGGAAATAAGATAATTTAAATAAAAAAAATACCCCAAATAGTTTTATTAGTACTAAAAATCATGAAATTTGTTTTAAGAAAATGATTAAAAAAAAGATAAGTCAAACAAAAAAATACTCCAAATAGTTTTATTAGTACTAAAAATCATGAAATTTGTTTTAACAGAACAATGGAAATAAGATAATTTAAATAAAAAAATATCCAATTATATATTCAAAATATATTTTAGTACTAAAAATCATGAAATTCGTTTTAAGAATACTACGATGGAAATAAGATAATTTTTAATATCCCAAATATTTTTTAGTACTAAAAATCACGAAATAAGATACTTTAGTAATATACATAAATATATATTTCAGTTAATAATATCCAAATAAACGAAATCAATAAACATATTCCTTAAAAATATAAAACAAAACAACAATCCGAATACTCCCCCCGGATGTTAATTATAGGGCCCCAACAGCGTATGTTTTCAAAAACTTTGGTTTGTCAAAAGTTCAATACTAACGATAAGAAACAAGCAAAATTATCTAGCTCACAAATTGAACCAGACATGAATCCATCTCGCTCAAATCGTTTTTGTTTGCATTTTCGTGTAAAATTGTTTCTAATCTGGCTCCGAATCACGACCACCGGATGATGGCTATAGACAAACAAGTGGGACTCTAGCGCAGAATAACTACCCAAAATCGGAGTTAACTACAGAGTTTTATTGCAAAAGTAAATAGGTTAATTGATCTTCTTAATTTAATAATTAAAAATCTTAATTTCTTTTAAACCTTTATTAGTTGATGCAGATCAACATTGCCTCTAGCTAAGCTATAAGGCTTTGTGAGGTGACCATTAGGACTCAAATTTTTCTGAAATCGAAATGAATGTTTTGCTCAACATTTTTAGGTAGTCTACATGATATTTCTATTTTATTTTTTTTCTCTGTTTTTGAGGTATTCGTGACTAAAAATTAGTTAAGTCAAATGAAAAAATTTTTTTTATAATATTTTTTTATATTAATTGCTTAAATTTTTTATGAATAAAGAAGGAAAATTTATAAATTAGATTAGGAGATTTGATTGTATTGTGATATCCCAAGTTCAAGTTGGGAGACAAATTTAATATTATTTTTTTTTTTTGTTCGCTCGAAAGTTATGAAGATGACAGATCCGTGATGATGCTTGGGAACCTGAAGACAATTCCATAAAAATGAGAAAGGTACGCTAGTTTCGATTTACTACAGATTTTCGAGAGACTTCTCGACGAACAACAACAAATACTAGTTTAAGTAATTCAAGCAGGTTAGTATAAGCAACGTCTGGTCCAACTCTTCCACTGCACTTTTCCGAAACTACAAAGAACAACAACACAAAACAATATGACTAGTAAACTAAAAATTTTGATGAAAAATTCCATTACTCTAAAAAAACCAAACAACTACTCGTATCATCTTCACTTTGGCAGCCATCTGTAATCCATTAATTGTTTATGATTAAGTGCTGCTATTTTGAAATACAAATAATAAGCAAAATTCAGATATTTAAATTTTAGATCGAACGCAGATTCGCTATAATAAATCACAATAAAACAAAACAGCCTCCCACCCAATTGGCAATAATACATATGCACATACAAATATACATAAGTAAAAGTAATAGAGCAAAGTGGCACAAACAATAAAACGAAATGAAACAAAAAACAACAACAACAAACAGCGAGGCGTTTCTTCAAAATTGTCAGTTATATCATTCATAAATTAGACATTTAAGATGATATTGTGAGCGCACTCAGATGTGAATATGTGTGTGTATGTATGCATGTATGTGTGTTTGTGTGTATGTCTATTTATCCAAATAAATTGTTCGATATTTATGTGCTAATATATCGTAGCACCAAATATTTTCGAATGCTTTATGACATTTGCCAATATGACTGAATTTTGTATAATTAGAAAATAGCGCAACAACAATTAAAGTAATATACATATACATATTTATACATACATATGTACATATATAAAAGCTAAGATATTGTGGGTGATGTAGATAGCGATATAAGATACAAATATTAAAATTTATTGACAATAACTTTTGACAAGCGTAAAACATATACATATTTCTACATGTGTAACAAATTCAGAGCTAATATATAAATATGTATATATAGTACAGTCAGACGCACACAAAATGGTACAGTGTTTTAATTTGCATAATAATACTGTGAAATTAATTAATGGATTTGTATTGTTAAACCTAGCATTTTTCCAGAAAATATTAATCAGGAAGGTGGTACTGAATGAAATCGTATTAAAGCCATGCCCACATTTATTTTTTTTAAATATTTGAAAACTATAAATATTTGATGATTCTTTCAGCGTGTGTCTGAGAAGAATTAATTTTATGAATTTTACGGTTTTTAATACACAGTACCTGCGCGATCGAGCTTTGCTTGGCACTTTTTTTGATTGTCCTAAAATTTAGTTTGACTAACTAAGATGCTCATCAATTGGTTAAGAAATTCCGATTATTTGTATATGTATATAATTTTATACAGCGCCACACAGAAATACTTTTTTTTAAATGCGAATATTTTGTTTCACTTAAAAAAAAAATTGAGATATGTGGCAACACCATAAAATTAATCTAAGTGGCAACATCTGAGTAAGAATTCTTAGAATTTGGTACACTATCTAGAACCGTATTTCATTTAAATCGGTTGAGCCGTTTTCGGGATCTTCCGAACAGCTCGTCTAAAGTTATACTAAGATAAGATCAGGTGGCAACACTAAGTGGCAACTCCCCTCAGGCATATTTTTTAAAAACACGGAGGGAAATACCTTTCATTTGATACCGATATTGTCATATTTCGCTTTATTTAAAGAAATCCAGATATGTGGCAACCCCGTAGAAGTAACCTAAGTGGCAACACCTAAGCAAAAAGTCTTGGAATGTGGTACGCTAACTACATAACAGAGTTCCTCCAAATCGGTGCAGCCGTTTTCGAGATAGTCTGGATATACAAACATAGAAATATACAAAAATAGCTCGTTTAAAGTTATAAAATTTTCAACATGGGCGTGGCGCATCCCACATTTTAACTCTATATATGTATCTAATATCTCAAAATCTCTAAAGAAACAAAAGCCAGTAATTTATTTAAATTTTTCATTTGAGCTCCCAATTAAAAGCTCCCCAAATTGTTTTTTTTTTTTCATTATTCACTGTCCCAACTCAATTGTGAGCCACTGTACCTTCAACAAAAGTGAACAATAGCCATCCGCATGTTTACAAGAACTCATTTGTTGTTATTGCTAACGACGGCTATGTGTACGAATTTGATGAGCAGCCGCATGCTATAGTGTTGGAGCCCCCACTTCCTCACCACCCCACCTACAAAGTAGCCTAAACAGGAGAAGGCTAACTAAATGAGTGATTGCCATACGACAATGGTGAATTGGTGTCGTTCAAATGTCTCGCTGAATGCGTTTGAGAACGTTCAACAAATGAGGCTACAGCAGCAGCAAAATGCTACAATTACAAAAAATTAAATTCAGCGACAGCACTCACATTAGTGTTACGACGGCGACAATCAGCAGCTTCTCGTAAAATGAATAAAAATTAGCTAAAACTATAGAAACGAAATGCGAAGTCATTTAATGATCTTGATTGCTGATGGGCCATAAATTATTGCCAAAAATAAAATTTGAAAAATATTTCACTGTTGAACGCCAGCTAGTATGTTGTTGTTGTTGTTGTTTGTTATTAAAAACGTATCACATAAATTCTGTTAAAAGCGAGCGACAGCGGATCACAAATTTGTTATTCAAACAATTTTTTTTTTTTTTTGTTTGTGCTCTCACTGGGCGGATGTAATAATTTTTTCTTTAAGATCGAGTTGGCAGATTACAGATGGAATGATGAAAACAGTTTTGCGCAATCGGTTTTATGTGTTGTTGTTTTTTTAATTGCTATAACTATTTCTGCACGTCTTTCTATTTCCACTTAAAAGTTAAAGCCAATTGAATTAGACTTCAAATTGAACAAATGGCGAGACAATCTTAAAATACGTTTTGCCTCTGAGGGTTTAATTGGTCCTCAGGGTTTCGAGAAGTACTATTCAATCATATCGAGGTTGAGGGTACTTTAAAAAGTTGGTTCTGGTAAAAATCATTATGGAGCGGAGTTCGGAAACAGACGTCTCCAAGACTCTCAAGTCAGCGTCCATAAAGTAACTTTTTCTAGTTATAGCACTCAATTAATTAGAGAGATTTTTTTTAATTGATTCATTTAATTTAAAAAAAATCATAAAAAAAAGTTTTACGACTATTAAATCAAAAGTAATAAAAAAATAATCACAAAAAAAATCAAAAATAAAAAAAAAATATTTTTTTTGATTATTTTAGATTTTTTAATAATCGTAAAAAATCATAATTTTTCATGAATTATTTTTTAATTAATTGAAAAATAATTATTAAAATCTAAAGTAATTGTATTCAATCATAAGAGGGTTACCAGGGAAATAATCAATAAAAAAATATATAATAATATACATATCTACTAGTAATCAATTGATTAGACGGATTTTTTTAATTGGTAATAATTACGATCAGTAATTAGTAATCATTATTTAACAAGTCGGAATGAAACCATTGTCGACCAAAGCGAATGTCAAATTCTCTCTGTCCTCTTCCTTCATTCAAAACTCTTAGTTCATTCATCTTCATCATAAAAAAAAATACTTAAATTTTCGTATTTTATTCACAAGTCGCTAAGTGCTTGCAAAAAAAAAAATTAGCTACTCTTTCAAAATATGTCAAAAAGAAATAACTGAAAAGTTGTTAGTCCATCAGCGCAAAATTATGATGATCCTCTTTTGGTTGCATTGCCGTCAAATAGAGAGAACAGAGCTCAAGCACAAAATGCCAGCAATTTAAGTCACTTACTCTACAACAAAACTATTTCAACATGCTCGCACAAAAAATGCAGTGACCAGTGCTGGAACTCATTCCACACAATTCGAACCACTTTCCTCCAAACTACCACAGCATTTGGTTGCAACTTACATCAACTTATTTTTTCATCAACATCAACGTCATCGGCTCCATCAACTATGAACGTGTTTATTCAACCAACCATCCTTCAAAACGGCCACTTTCATATACATATGTGACCAAAGGATCAATTGAGAAGCCAAACTAGATTTATGTCACTTATTGTTTGTTTTTGTTGGACTTTCATTGGATCTCTGTCTGGCGTTGGTGGATATTGCACAACAATCAAAAACGGAAGTACCAGCAATGAGACGCATTGTGCCCATCAAATGGTTGAATGATCCGCTAGTGGCTAACAAAAACAAAATGGATGGATGTAGAGATGAAAATGAGTGTAGTTGCAAGTATGGCTGAATGAATGGGTGTATGATTGAAGTACTAAATAGATGAAAGTTGCAATACAGGGTGCATCGAAGTTATAAAAATTATACAGAGACCATGGAAAGATCAAAGGGTTTCTTTGAGATGTCAGGTTTTTGAGGTTTTTTTCTTGCTTTCCATGGATCATGAAGTCCCTTTACAATTTTTACTTTTCTTGCAAAAGAACTGAGGAGATTATATACAGCAGACCTGTTAAACTTTGATTATTAATCTTAATCATTGGTAATCAAATTAAATTGTTATTTTTTTAATATTTGATTAATTATGACAGACCAACATTTTAGAATAATTAATCGATTAGGATTAAATTTTGTGTTCGATTAATAAGGATTTAATTCGTTTTCAAATTTAATCCTAGGATTAATCAAATTAATTAAATTTTCAAATTCTTATTAATCGAAGCCAAGATTTAAACCTAATGGATTAATTATTCTAAGATCGTTCGGTTAACATAATTAATCAATTAAATTTAAAGAACTTTTTAATCACAAAGGTAATGATGTGCAACTCGATGGTTGATCTACGGATATGATGCCTCCCACCTCTCATTACCCATCTTCTCTTTCCTTTCGGAAGGAGGGATGACATGACCTAGAAGGTTGCACTGGTCATACCAAATCGCTCCCACGACAGTCGGGCAGTACCGCAAGGGAGTACCGGAGCGTACCGGATTCATATCCGGCCAAGGACTGTTATTTCGACAACACTCCCCAAAACCTTCGGGGAGTGATTTTGTTGTTAAAACAACAACAACAACAGCCCTTTTCCATGGTCTAACCCTGAGAAATAGTACTAACCGAACACGGGTGCCAAATATTTTTGGCTAGCTCGGTGAGGGGACAACAACTACTGAAATTGATCTCCCAACCCATCTGGGTGCAAGGGCAAAGTTTTCTTTTAATCAAGTGCGCCTTGAAATAATCGTCACCTAGACCACCAAGGAGATCCTCACTAAAAGTCTAGATCTGATGGGAACACATTTAATCTATGAAAATCTTCAGCAGTCTCGCTTCATGTGCTAAACCCTGTATTGCTGTGGGTTCACGCTTTACATTTGAGTAGGCGTGGTAACTTTTGCAAACTCGAACTTCCGGCTGAACTCACATCAAACAACGCATTGTGACGCATTTGCATTTGACCTTTGTTGTATTTTTTTAATTTTTTTTTTTATTTTTATCCTTGCTGTTTATGTTATGTTTGTTGTTGGGAAGCATGTTGCAGTTGTTGGTGACTACGTCAGCATGTTGCTATCGGCACTGCAGTCCATCCTGCAGCCAATTGAAAATTTCGGACAATGGTAATGGCATAATATTTTTTTCCATATGCGCGCATATGCAGTACTGTGTGTGTGTGATTATGTTTGTGTTAGCGCTTAAGGACGGAAGAAGTCGGCGCATGCATGAAGTCATTCACTTAATTTATCGCTTGATGAATGTCCTTACAGAGGCACATGTCTAAATGTGTGTCGGTGTGTGTGTGTGTGTGTGTGAGATGTCATGTCATTTTTAGCACTCACACAAATGCACACATACATGCACTTCAGCTTAAATGGCTGTGTCAGGGGTGTAGTAACGTTAAAAACAAACGGGGTGGGGAGGAATTTTTTTTAAATCAAAAAATAATTAATAAATAATATAATAGTAATCAAATAATTAAACGAATTTTTTTAATTGGTAATCATCATGTTATTTTTTTTCAAGAAAAGGTAATTATAAATTGATTACGAGTAAAAAATAATTAAATAAAAAATTCTGATTTTTTACGATTATTAATTCAAAAGTGGTGAAAAGTTTTTCAAAAATTATCAAAAAAAATCTAAAATAATTAAACAACACTTGTTTGATTACATTTGATTTTTTTTAATAATCGTAAAATTATAATATTTTTTTTATTATTTTTTAATTAATTTGAAAATAATCATTAAAATCTAAAGTAATGGTAATCAATTATAAGAGGATTCTCAGCAAAATAATCAATCAAAAAATACATAATAATCTACTAGTAGTCAATTGATTAGACGGATTTTTTTAATTAGTAATCATTATTTTATTTGCTTTCAAGAAAATTTAGTTTTAAATTGGTTAGGAATAAAAAAATAATCAAAAAATAAATCATGATTTTTTATGGCTATTAAATCAAAAATAATAAAAAAATTTAAATTAATTAAAAAAAAACTTTTTTGATTACTTTTGATTTTTTTTTTAATACATAATAGTAAAAATTTATAATTGTTTTTTTATATTTTAATTAATTGGAAAATAATCCTTAAAATCAAAAAATAATGCTAATCAATCATATGAGGATTCTCAGCAAAATAATCAATCAAAAAATATATAATAATATACTAGTAATCAATTGATCAGACGGATTTTTTTAATTAGTAATCATTATTTTATTTGCGTTCAAGAAAATGTAATTATAAATTGATTACGATTAAAAAAAATTCAAAAAAATAATAATGACTTTTACGACTATTAAATCAAAGGTAATAAAAAAATAATCAAAAAAAAAAATAATAATAATATAAAATCAGAAGTAATTTTAAAAAGCTTTTTTTAATTACTTTTGATTGTTTTTGATTTTTTTTAATAATCGTGCAAAATCATAATTTTTTTAATTATTTTTTAATTAAATCTTAAATATTACTTAACTTAAAAAAATAATGGCAATCAATCATAAGAGGATTCTCAAGGAAATAATCAATCATACCGGTAATCATTACGATTAATAATCATTATTCAACGGGATTTTGTCTTGTCGGGATTTTTTTTATGTCTGGATTATATCGCGGCGGGATTTATGAAAATTTCGGGATTATGTCGTGTCGGGATTTTGAAAGTCTGGACTATGAAGTGCTCCTACCTGTTGCACGTCCGATGGACCTTTTCCATGTAGGAAAGAAAACACCATTAAGTACTATGGGGTCAGCGGCTCCTAACTTGCCCACTCTTGCATACACCTCTGTTCTATATATTTGCTATTGTCCACACTACTGTCAACCGTTGACGATGATGGCGTCGTTGTACACATTTAATGGTCATTTGAGCGCATGATAAACGTTCAACAGTCACACCCCAATTGTCGCTCTGTCTTCTCTACTTTAACTCAAAGTGATGGAATGTCCATGATATTTACACTGTGTAGTTGTTGTGCTCTTTATTTTTTGCATTCACTTTTCCCCACTACTTGTCCACCATTACATTGCATGCACCCAACAGCTTCAATAGTCACTCTGTTCATGTTGTTGTATCCAACCACATTCATCTCCTGCACTTCATAAATTTAGCTCATACGAGGAGTAGTTAGTTGTCAGAGAATGATTGTTGTGCCTTTTTTGGTTTTCACTATCATTCAGCAGTTACAACAGTCATCACAGCAACACAAACATCAACCAACCAACCAACCAACCATCCATCCATCCATGTGATTGTGCAAATAGTGCAATGAGGAAAATATGTGAAAAGTCCATGTTGGTTGATGATGTCCTCTTCCATATGCATGACGGCCGTCTACTATTACTTGGTTGTGTTCGATGTATGTTTGTTTGTTTTTTGGTTGCATTCCTTTTTGTGTTTTATTACTGTTGTATTGTAGTAGTGTTGTTGTTGTTTTGTATATTTTAACGTATGCTACTAGTAGTAGATTGCTTAGTCAAAGTCATTGTCTTTATGATTTAGTTATCATGTTAATAGCAGCACTTGTTTAGATAAAGATGGATGTAGTGATGTGATATTCATCATTCGTGGACACAAGGACATTGACTAACATATGCATATGTACATATGTATGTGTGTATGAATTTTAATTGTAGACAATCCTGTTGTACACAGTGGAAGGCTAGGCCAGTTCATTAAATTGTTTAGGGAAAAATTTAATATGAAGAGGTTGTTATATGGATGCTGTGGCAGGTTTTCTTTCATTTATTTCACTTGCTATTGTAATTCGCAACCAGTTTATGGAATATAGGAAAGATATACCAATGTTAAATCAGAGGTTTTCAAAGCGAAAGTTAGATGGTCGATCCGGACCAAGGTGGTGCTCGATATACTAATAAAAAGTCTAAATAAAAAAATTAAATAATAATTTAAATATTTTAATATTTTTTCCCTTTTTGCTAGGTATATTTTTGCAAAATCGAGTTAACTTTTCAAAAAATTAGCGGGTTGAAAAAGTATCTCAAGGACGATAATAATTATAATTATTTAGGAATATAAAATTAGTCAGCACTTGTTTGGGTTATTCCATTTTTTCACGGCACCTATCTTTGAGGGTGCCCCCCCATAAATTCAGACAGAAATAATTATGAAATACAATTTTTTAGAAACCAGGGGCAAAAATCCAGAAAACTTTTTTCAGAAACCAAAAATTCGAAATCAAAAATTCAGAAACACATTTGCGGTCATGCATTAACCCACTCGTTATCTACATTTTTATTTTTATAACGATATTATGAATGATTTTTTGGTTAGGTTTGAATGGATTAATTGGTAAATTTTTAAAATAAGCGACCATACGTTAACCCATTGACGGCCTCAATTTTCTTTTAACTCTGAAATCAAATTTTTTCACATCAAAATAGTTTATTTTAAGCATTTTAACCCTTTAAACGCCATGCATTAACCCATTGGTGACCTAAATTTTTTATTTTTATAATTTCTAAATAATTTTGTTTGCCGCTCAATTTTCTTTTAACTCTGAAATCAAATTTTTTCACATTAGAAGAGTTTTACATAGGCTTAAGTAGTTGATTTTAAGCGTTCTAACACTTTAAACGCCATGCCTTAACCCATTGGTGACCTAAATTTTTATTTTTATAATTTCTAAATAAATTTTTTTGCCGGTATGTTTAGCGCTATAACACAAGTAATAATGCATTAACCCTTTGGTGACCAATTTTTTTTCTTTAGAATTCAAAATCAAGTTCTTTAAATAGGAGTTGGTATAATTTATTTCTGCCGTCTCATTTCTTTCTGAATTTTTACTTCTGAATTTTGACTACCCCAAAAATGGGCGCCAACGCGTTAGCACTTCAAGAAGGGAAGTCTATTAGAAAATTCCTACGAAATGATGCCCTCCAAATCTCAATCAGCCAAGCTTGATTAAAAAGGCGTGGGAAGTGTGGCTAACGCATTGAAGGTAGCACACCCCTTCAGTGCGCCCTTCACCCTACACAAATTTTCAATATGAATTATTTTGCTTTTATTGAGTGTTTTTCGAGCAATAAAAAGCGATTTTAAGGTTTTAATAAAAAAAAAGAAGAAAATCCACAAAGTGGCTCATAAAATTATTCTCAGTCACAAACAAAAAATAAATACAAATTTATTGATCAACAAAACAACAACAAATCAAACACAAATGCAACAAGCAAGCGGCAAAACATAACAAATACAAATATAAAATCATCAAATGAACATAAAAAAAAAAAATACAACAAAAAAAATAAGTTTTAAATGTATGCTTCTAGAAAAATGATGCGTTGAATAAAGCAAAATAAAATTATTGGAAATTTTAGAACGCAGGGCAGCGTGTCGAAACATTACCAATGCCACACGACTAATCGCTTTGTGTTGACAAACAAGGCAAGCAAAAGTGGGCAATAAATGTGGTTGATGTGTTGGGAAGTAGGGAGGGTATGTATGCTTGTAAAATATATTTATGAGATTTTCTAAACACTAAATGGATAAAAATTTTTTTTAATGGCACATTGTTTTTCAAAGTTCTTCATTAGTCAAGTCTAGTGAATTTTTGTATACGAAAATAAAATGATCGCGGTTGTGCGAGGTGCAGCCACCAAACCAAAAACAATGTACACAGCCACATACTCTTTCTTTACCTATGGAATACCTTCTTTGCACGCAACCATCCTATTTTTGTCTAATTTATACTTTGTAGACTACCTTTTCCACCAGGAATGTTCCTAGGTTCCTCTGCAGACGATAATGGTAGAGGTTTTTCCATCAATATCATATCTTTGGCCATACAATGCACCTGGAAAGCGTTGAAAGCAAGAGGGAAATAAGCAAAAAAAAGCCAGCGAAAGTCAAAGAAAAATGCATTTCTTTATATGTTTACCCTGTAGGAAAAATATCTAGTTCTTAACTAGTGTGCTTCTTATGCGTTTGGGACCACTACTAGTTCACACTCAATCAGCTGGCGAATACAGAAATATTTTTATCAATCAAATAAAATGCAAAGCAATAGTTTTTAAATTTTTTGTCGGTCTGTCTGCATGTTTGTACGCGCATCACGCAAAAATCGCTGGACACAATTGAAAGCAGTTTTCACCATTGCATTACTATATCTTTATATTTAAGTTTAAGGTATCCCGTATTTCAATAACTCGAATGGTTTTGGAGTTACGTTATGTGCGAAAGGGTAAAAATGTGTTAGTATATACAATATTTGTATCAAACGAAAGGTGATAATGATTGTTACAAAAATAGCCGTGATGAAGTTCTATGAATCAACTGGTTTGGGAGATATAATGATTAAAAGTGGACTATGTATGTATGTACGTTATCTAGTAAAGAAATAAAAACCAAAATTTTAACAATAAAATTCTACGAATTAATTTGATTTTCAAAAAATAAATAAAATAATTTGTGATGCTTACTGCCACTTGTTAGCTACAAGTAGTAAAAATTTTAGTACTTACAAACTACTTATTTTTTGGCACTTTAGAACTAGTTCTGTACTAGTAATTTGTTTCCGTAGTTACTCGAGTTACCTTCACGGTTTGAGTCCACATTTCAATATATTGAAGTGTTGCAATCAGTTCTTGTTCTGTGTTGTTGTTAGTGCTGCATAAAGAAGCCTATTAAAAATTTAACTATCCAACAAATTACGGCACATCATAAAAAATCAGACGAATCAAAATAGAAAGACAAAAAAAACAACAACAATATACACAATATTAACCACACATAAAATTATTTTCCAACAGACAGCATCAACAAGTTGAAAAGCATATAACACGATCAATCTGGATTGTATGACATTAAAATAGAGGAAGCTAATAATATGGAATGCACACGTTTAAAAATCAAAAAAAACACAAAAACAAAACGCATTGTGGGCCTTGCGACTTAGTTTGGTGTATAAAAAGTAAACACAATAAATTATTGATCAAATTTTCAGTTAATCGATTACTTGATTAATCAAAATTATGAGTAATCAAAACGAGCGTTACTCGGATATTTTCAAAAATGGTTAATCAAAAACTCATTATTTTACTAATTTTTTTTATGTAAAAGTTTGACTTGAAATAGATAACAATAAAAAAAAATTAAAAACGAAATATGCTTCAAAATATTAAAAAATAAAAAATACATTTTTTAGATGTTGCCTAACTTTTAAATCTGTGCCGTTTTAATATATGATTAATCATTTTATTCAAAAAACAATTAATCAAAAAGGCGATTAATCAATTAATTTTCTTTTTGATTAATCAAAATCTTGATTAATCGAGTAAACACCCTTTTTGATTAAACAAAAATCATAATTAATCGATTAATTGAGTAATCGAAATTATGAATAATCAAAATTTTGTTTAATCAATTAATCGAACAGCCCTACAATAAATCGTAAAAATAAAAATAATATTTCAAGCAGTAATATTTAACAGCAATTATGAGAATGATGTAGTGAAAAATGTGCCTGGTCTATGATCTAAGCTGGGACCATGCAGGAAGCACCAAAGAGATTATTATTTAAATCACAAAATATGTTAATATTTCACTAATTCTACCGCCATTTTGTTTTTCGATATCATATTCAAAGTCATCGTTAGTAGAAATTTCGTTAGGTATGGTTATTTAATGAAGTTTTTACCAAACCTGTTAAATCTGGATTAAAATTAAAAATCAATTACATTAAACTGCTCTATTAATTTAATTGATTAATTATGATAATCGAACATTTTTAGAATAATTAATCGATTAGGATTAAAATTTGTATTTGATTAATGAGGATTTATTTCGTTTTCAAATTTAATCCTATGAATAATCGAGTTAATCAAAATTTTAATTTGATTAAAATGTTTGATTAATTGCGATTAATCGATTAATTATTCTAAAAATGTTCGATTATCATAATTAATCGATTATAACAAAAATAACAAAAAATTTAATTTGATTATCAATGATTAAGATTAATAATTATTATTTAACAGGTCTGGTTTGTACACGTAATCACTCCATCTGATCCATAGTGCACCGCTGATGTTATTTATATGTACCATACTGTAAATGTTTTATGCTAAGATTTGTAATTGAAGCGAATAAGCAACAAAATGTATTATGATCGAAATGATTTAAGAGCGACACCCGCCACCAAAATATAGTAGACACATTAACAATATCTATTTACAGTATATCCACACTAGTGATGGAAGTCGCATAGACAGATGCGCTATCGATTCAAGACAATGTAACGATTCATCAATGAAATATTGAGCGAGTAGAAATATCAAGAGAATAACAAAAAGATATCAATATAAGAGGAAAGCTATGTAAAATAAGGGCACAATTTTGAATAGATCTCGCCGTCCGCTTGTGTCTGTTCTTCACAAAATTTATGTATACATATGTATGTAGATCAGATATTGAAAAATATTTTTTTTTTCGATTTTTTTAAGGTTCGAGGTTAGATAGTTGCATTGAAGAAAATTTTTAACATTTTTGTGATCCGAGGATTACAAGCATAAAAACTCTGGTACAAAATTAATTTTATTGACTTTAATAATCTAAAAATCTCGATGACAAAAAAACTTATGTATGTATCTTCTGCGATATGTTTTTTAAGATGAAAATACACTTTTAAGGAGAGTACCTTGTATCAGTAACTCATGAAACACTTATCTGAATTAAATAAATTTGGTATCCATTCATAATTTGGACTAGTGGTTTATTAGTTATAGATCAAAAGAATTAAAAGACTCACTGGACCTACTACTTTTTTCGAATAAAGTTTCGAAACTAATTTTTTTTTTTTTTTAATTTTGATTCGATCAATATCTTTAATATGACTTGTACCCTTCGTTGATGACTTGTTTAAACTCTGTGTGGTGCTCTAGATCGGCTCGACGACGTTTAGCATCCCTCTCTTGAGATAGTTTATGAAATTTTAAGCAATGAACATGACTGCAATAATTATCTAACAACTTCAAAAGGTTTCCAATTTCATTTGTACTCGATACAAAAAGAACTTTTGGTTCAGTTTCAGGACCATTTCTTTTGAACGATGTACACTTCAATATTCCCTCCATAGCTTACAGACATTTCAAAGCTATTTTGTTTAACCCAGATCTTCACTACACGAGCTCTTTCAGTATCGGTGTGCAGATGAGAAATATCACTCACGGACTTTCAATATTTCGGACTCGCTCTATCTATGCTCCTTAACAAATGATCCAATGTAAGTACATACTTTAGTTCCTTCCTCAGATAAGTAACTTTTTTCGGTAGTTGAGTAGTTTGAGAGCTCAACGCTTGCCTAAGGTGGCGCGAACTAACGTCAGTGGAATTAACGTCAGTGACGTTAATTCGCACCCAAAAAGCGAATTAATGTCAGTGACATTAAGACGCATGACCAAAAACGAATTAAAGTCAGTGCCCTTAATTCGTTTAATATTTTGACTTTAGTTCGCTTTGGACATGCGAATTAATGTCATTGAGGCATTTGGGTTTGAGATTCGACGAAGTAGCGCTGCAGGCGAAAATTTGACTTAGGTCAGATCCCCAATTCGGGGCGTGATCAATGGTATTTATGTGCAGAACTCCTTTCCGCATTGGCGGCCTTCGCCCGCGCTTCAAAAAATAACCCTGGGCTACGTCATTCCAACTCCGGGTGTGTGCCATAGACGTGGCTACCGCCACGGTGATGTCTTTCCGCGTGCCACGTTTCCCACTTTTTCACTTTTTGGGCTCAGCCTAATGTGCCATTACAACGACCACATAAAAATTACAGAAAATTCTGAACTTTAACTGCAAATAACTTTTGAACGGATGAAAAAAATCTCATTTCAGATTCTAAATCTAGACGTGGGTAATTGTTTACTTGGGGTACCGAGCGCTAATACACAACCAAAAATGTTGAGATATGTATCAGGAGACGCGCTTTGGTCCCAGGAGCATGAATATAAATCCGCTGAACCAATATTTTTAGTAGTTTGCGAGATATTTGCAGTTAAAGTTCAGAATTTTCTGTCATTTTCATGTGGTTGTTGTAATCACATTACCCTGTGAGAAAAGAGTGGCACGCGGAAGGACATCACCGTGGCGGTAGCCACGGCTATGGCAACCACCCGGAGTTGGAATGGCGTAGCCCAGGGTTATTTTTTGAAGCGCGGCCGAAGGCCGCCAATGCGGAAAGGAGTTCTGCACATAAATACCATTGATCACGCCCCGAATTGGGGATCTGACCTAAGTCAATCCCAGATTCATTTTTTAAATCCCAGATTCATGATATAATGATCATAAGTCGAAGGTGATAATGAAAAATGAAAATTTGGAATATAAAAAAAAATGTACTGACTTTAGTTCGCTTTCTTAATGCGAATTAATGTCAATGACGTTAGTTCGCTAAAAATATTGACCTTAGTTCGCTTTTGGCATGCGTCTTAATGTCACTGACATTAATTCGCTTTTGGGGTGCGAATTAACGTCACTGACGTTAATTCCACTGACTTTAGTTCGCGCCACCTTGCCTAACCTTCGACTTAAGTACACGCGCCAAAATTAGCTTAGGAAGGGTGATAGATCTATTGCGTTAAATATAATCTTTCAAGAACGCTTCAAGCCCTTAGTTGAAGATCGTTTTCTGTGGCTATATTATTTTTGAGTTTTTATATATGTATATTGAGGTCTAACTCTCGTCAGGGATTAAGGTATCGGTTGTGTGATCTTGGTCGTCACTGATTGGAACATGGGATTCATCATTGAGCTCGCGTTTTGCGCTTAATTAGTTAAACTAAATTAAGCTTTTGGAAGTTGCAAATTTGCCGACGGTAATGCTTGCGATATTTCCAACATATAAATTTTGTATCCCAAAAGCATATTTCGTATCTCAATTAAATCGAGCAACCAATTGAAAAACAAATATCAAATGAGAATGTGTAAAAATTTTAGATTATTCACCTGCATATCTTTATGTACACTTGTGTGCAAAAAAAAACACTTGCATACATTTGCTATTGCGAATTCATAAATATTCAAACATTGGCAGTTAGTAAAAAAACGAAATGAGTTTGCCCGACCATAACACTTCTGAATCTATACGTAAATATGATTTATTTCTAAACTCGTATGCGAGAAATATTTACCGCCTTAAACAACAAATCAAGTAAAATAGCAAAAATGTTCAAAAAAAACGAGAAGAAAAACCTTAAATGTTTTGCAAATTTATTGCAAAAACTGACAGCTCCTCAGCGTATTTAATCCAACCCAATACGAGTATATAGTCAAAGTCAGCAGCGACGCAGGAGGAGTAAAACACAACAGAGCGTCAAGCAAAACATTAGCAACAAATAGAGAACAAGGCGGAAAGAGAGAGAGAGAGAGAGAGAGATTGAGTGACAGGGAGTACTTACGTATGAAAAGAGGAAGAGCATAGTGAAATTAATAAATAAATAAAAGTTTAAGATAGCAAAAGAATAATTACCACTGCAGCAAAATTTAAGAAAATAGAAAAAATAAAGAAATAAACACTCAGCTAGAGAGCTGTTAGAGACACACACACGCACACGTCCAAAAGCAAGCGAAAATGCACCACCCTCCTAGCATATTTGCGACACAAAGTTGGTGCGGGCAGCATGAAACAAATGATTTATTATGAATGAAACTCAAAATCAGCAAAAAACGACAGTCAAATAATATAACAATAACAAAAACAAAGCAACTGCCAACAGCACGACACTCTCGTTAGAAGGTGCAGCAAACAGTGCGAGTGGCAAGAACCGCAAACAGACCCCAATCGAAGGGGAAATGAGCGCTTTGTTGTGCTTGACTGCAACCAAGGCGAATTAATACAAGGTGGAATTCTCCCATCAGCTGATAGCTACTTTTTTCTCAAATTTTGACACTACACATTTAGCCGCCATACGATTTTGACATTAGTCCTACAAATTACAAAAACAAAGTACATTGAAAATGTATGGATGTGTGTTTGTAATTCGCCTGGCTTCCACCTTCTATTAATTCGCCTTGACTGCAACTGTAAATGAATTAGAGAGAGAGTGTGCAAATCTGATATTTGGAGAAATTTTCACATAAACAATTAAAAAAGAAAGAGCATGCAAAAGAGTTTGAAAAAAACGTGTAGCAATTAAAAAGAGTTAAAAAATATATTAATTTGTATTTCTAAGAGTGTTGAATATAAATAATTAACGCTCTTAAAAGGCTACAGGTGGATTTAAAAGAGAAATTTTTCATTAGAAAAATGTACAAAAATACTTTCGAAGAGTATTACCACTAAAGAGTAAAAATAAAAGAGTACCAATTGCTGGTATAAAGTAAGAGCCGACAAATTAGACAAATGTTTGCAGAGAGAGAGCGAGCGTTAGAGAGTTTGTTTAAAAATACACACACACATGCATAAACATGTTAGAGTAGCGGTCCAATTGGTCTTGCTGTTAAACCCTTGTCTGAGCGGTATGCAATATCTAATACGAATTTGTTTATTAAACAGATTCCAGGTGTAATTTCAAAACTATTTTTTTTAGGTTAACGATGAGCTACTATAAAATATTTTTAATTACAAAAAAAATTTGTAAATTGTTGCTGCTTTTATTCAATTGCATAGTTTTTCAAAAGCTATGAAAGTGCATCGTAGATATTTGTTTTCAATAAATTATATTTTTGGTCAAGAGAGACTTGGACAATTATTTCTGGTTGCTAGCTTGTAATAACAACCTAAATAAATTTTGGTTGAGAATAGTCAAATAAATTATTTCAAAGAAATTGTATTTTATTTTGTGATAATGTAATAGGTAGCTTGCCGCATGTTAACAGCAGCTGGCAGCAAAATACGGGGATAAGGTACATATTAAGTTAAATCAGTAGCTGTTTTTTTCGCCAGCACTAAGTGACTTGTGAATAAAAATTAAAACAAATTTTTTTTTTTTTTTTTTTAATATGAAATATCCTTTAAAAATCAATTTGCCTGAAAGATGTCACCACACAATTGTGACCGCTTTTTTAAAGGATACATTGCGGGCGAAGTCGAGATTGAAATTTGGTATACCATAATATAAATCTATAGCTGGGGAGCTTCGATTAGCATTAGAAATCATTATCTACTATTAGAAAAATAAAAAAATTTAATCATTCGATTTTTTTGATTCTTTAATATTTTCGATTATTACTTGATTAGATTAGAACTAAAAAAAATCTAATTGCGATTAGCGACTAAAAAAATCTATTAGATTTCTCGATTAGTTTTGATTTGATACTTTAGATTACTAAATCAAAAATAAAATAATTCAATCATTAGATTTTTTTGATTCTTTAATATTTTTGATTATTAATTGATTAGATTAGAACTACTAAAAAATCTAATTGCGATTTTCGACTAAAAAAATCGATTAGTTTTGATTTGATATTTTAGATTACGAAATCATTACGATTATAAAAAAAAATAATTTAATCATTCGATTTTTTTGATGCTTTTATATTTTAGACTATTAATTGATTAGCTTAGAACTAAAAAAAAATCTAATTGCGATTAGCGACAAAAAAAATCTATTAGATTTCTCGATTAGTTTTGATTTGATATTTTAGATTACCAAATCATTACCATTAGAAAAATGAACTAATTTAATCGTTAGATTTTTTTGATTCTCTAATATCTTAGATTACTATTTGATTAGCTTAGAACTAAAAAAAAAATCTAATTGCGATTAGCGACAAAAAAAATCTATTAGATTTCTCGATTAGGTTTGATTTGATACTTTAGATTACTAAATCATTACTATTAGAAAAATAAAATAATTTAACATTCGATTATTTTGATTCTTTTATATTTTAGATAATTAATTGATTAGATTAGAACTAATAAAAAATCTAATTGCGATTAGCGACGATTAGCATATCTAATCAAAACTAATAAAAAAAAATCGATTAGATTTCCCCATTAGTTTTGATTAGATCAACTATTTTGAAATATTTTTGTTGTTTTTTTTCTTTTAATTCATAAAGTAACAAACTCACCCTCCGATGCTCCCTTGTGGTATGACCAGTGCAACCTTCTAGGTCATGTCACTCCTACTTCCGTAAGGGATGGGCAACCACAGAGAAAGGGACCTACCGATTGTGCTTTTTAGTCATCTTTACAGCTCCTAAAGCATCTGCGGAAGGGAACGTAAGGTTCTCTGCGTGCCCTCAAATAGCAACACAGTGTCCGGTAAGAACTGCAACGGCAAAAGATATGATCTCTCTTGAAGTAGTAAATATTACCAGGAACAGTTTTGGTTCTATGTCGAGGCTTCCTTACCCAGCAACGGAGTCTCCATTGTTTCCTAATTTGAAGATAATGGGTACGAGTAAGAGCTCATCCATTGACGAACTCTGCACTTAGATAAACTGTTACCTCTAAAATCTACCCAGCTTCTTCACAGAGCGAAATTTGGAGAAAGTTGGATGCTGTCAGAACATGCCATCTGAGTTGTATCTTTGAACTCAGCCTGGAGACACTGCAGTTATTTGATAGCCCAAACAATAAATCTAGAAGTAGTTCCTTGGAGAAGACAATTTGACACAACTCCGGTAACCTCGACTCCACGAGTGTCATGGCCTAGAATGAATTTTCTTTGGCAAAACTAAGAAGAAAAAAACCCAAACTTACTAAAAATTCACTTTGGTTATTATTACCTGTTGCCACAGTATTAAAGAACATTCATTAAATTTCAACCGGCCTCTAAACATATTAAAATTTCGAATATAACTAACACAAACACACACACACAATCGAATACTTTCTTTAGCATTACCACCAAGGTGATGGAAGGAGTATTGGCAGCTAACGCCACCGTATTGACACCTCAGCGTCTACGTTCAAAGCAACTAAAAGCAGCAGCCCAGCAATGAGAGAACGAAATAGCTAAGCGGGGGGAACGTTAGTCCGGTAGTCAACAACATATCGACTTGGCGAACCTTCAAGCTAGCGCTTTGATGTATTAGTAAAGTGCGATAATTTTGCACACGACCGTTGCACCAACAGCTGACTGCATACTCTTTGCGCTCTGCTGCTCAACTGCTGCTTCTTACTCACCCACCAACCGCCAATTGCGCCCACCCATTGCAGCAGGCTGCCTTAGCGCTCCATAAGATTGCTGCAATATTGTGTGAGTTTTCTCATAAATTTTAAAATTTTCGAATTTGTGACTTGAGTTGATTTACTTGCAAAATAAATATTGCAGCCATAAGACGTGAGAGAGAGAGATGGCTTGTGCTAGCGATTGAGAGTAATTTGAGATTTTGTATGTGAATGTTGTTGGGATTTTTGCAGAAATTTATGGCTGTAACCTGAAAGCTCCTGCTTAACCCCGCTTTCACAAAGCCAACGACGTCATGGTATTCTATTCCTTCTTCTTGGCAAAATTTTCACTATTTGCATGCATGTATGTATGTAGGTGTGTGTGTGTGTGTGTGTGGCAGACTTACATACACAAACATATATTTGCCGCATCGTTTATGCTCCTTATGCCATTTTGTTCTTGTTGCTTGCCTTGGGTTTGATTACTCTTTGAGCTCTTTTTTTTGACTTTTTCTTTTTAATTTATTTGGGGGCAAATTTACGATGTCCATAGAGTGACAGTCGCCAGTTTGCGCCTTGCATTGCCATCGATTGCAAGCAGGCAGGTATATATTTAATTTAAAAAACAAAACGCGACATAAAAAAAGTTTATTTGTTTATGTATGCATGTGTGTGTGTGTGCAAGTGTGAGAAGTATAAATTAGTGCGTACAAAAGTTAATGTGAAATGTAAAAGAAAATAAAAAATATTTTTTGTATGCGAAAAAAAACAGAAAAAGAAGGGAGGCTCAAAAAATTAGCTAAATTTCTGGAAATTCTAAAAAAAAAAAATTAAGGCAAAAGCAATTACAAAGAAAGAAAAAGCTGCAACAAAAACAGTATAACAAAAAAAACAACAAAAGAAGCAATATCAGTAACAATTAAGCCATATGTCGGTTAGAAGGGTTAAGGTAAGTTAAAGCGAGACTCACAACAACCGCAACCAGTTTTGCTTAGTATTTAATGTACAAGTCAATGATTTACTATAACTAAATCAGCAACAAGAAAAAGCAACAACTAATTGCTGCGACGCCACTTGCGCCCGCCCAACGCTACACAGTGGGTCGTTGTGTTTGAATTCGCTGCAAAATGAAGATTCTGAATTAAATAAAATAAAAGAAAATAAAATAAAAGAAAACAAAATAAAATAAAATAAAATAAAATAAAATAAAATAAAATAAAATAAAATAAAATAAAATAAAATAAAATTAAATTAAATTAAATTAAATTAAATTAAATTAAATTAAATTAAATTAAATTAAATTAAATTAAATTAAATTAAATTAAATGAAATAAAATAAAATAAAATAAATTAAAATAAAATAAAATTAAATAAAATGAAATAAAATAAAATAAAATAAAATAAAATAAAATAAAATAAAATAAAATAAAATAAAATAAAATAAAATTAAATTAAATTAAATTAAATTAAATAAAATGAAATAAAATAAAATAAAATAAAATAAATTAAAATAAAATAAAATAAAATTAAATAAAATTAAATAAAATGAAATAAAATAAAATAAAATAAAATAAAATAAAATAAAATAAAATTAAATTAAATAAAATGAAATAAAATAAAATAAAATAAAATAAAATAAAATGAAATAAAATAAAATAAAATAAAATAAAATAAAATAAAATAAAATAAAATAAAATAAAATAAAATAAAATAAAATAAAATAAAATAAAATAAAATAAAATAAAATAAAATAAAATAAAATAAAATAAAATAAAATAAAATAAAATAAAATAAAATAAAATAAAATAAAATAAAATAAAATAAAATAAAATAAAATAAAATAAAATAAAATAAAATAAAATAAAATAAAATAAAATAAAATAAAACAAAATGAAACGATATAAAATAAAATAAAATAAATAAAATAAAATAAAATAAAATAAAATAAAATAAAATAAAATAAAATAAAATAAAATGAAATAAAATAAAACAAAATAAAATAAAATAACATAAAATAAAATAAAATAAAATAAAATAAAATAAAATAATATAATATAAAATAAAATAAAATAAAATAAAATAAAATAAAATAAAATAAAATAAAATAAAATAAAATAAAATAAAATAAAATAAAATAATATAATATAATATAAAATAAAATAAAATAAAATAAAATAAAATAAAATAAAATAAAATAAAATAAAATAAAATAAAATAAAATAAAATAAAATAAAATAAAATAAAATAAAATAAAATAAAATAAAATAAAATGAAACGAAATAAAATAAAATAAAATAAAATAAAATAAAATAAAATAAAATAAAATAAAATAAAATAAAATAAAATAAAATAAAATGAAATAAAATAAAATAAAATAAAATAAAATAAAATAAAATAAAGTAAAATAAAATAAAATAAAATAAAATAAAATAAAATAAAATAAAATAAAATAAAATAAAATAAAATAAAATAAAATAAAATAAAATAAAATAAAATAAAATAAAATAAAATAAAATAAAATAAAATAAAATAAAATAAAATAAAATAAAATAAAATAAAATAAAATAAAATAAAATAAAATAAAATAAAATAAAATAAAATAAAATAAAATAAAATAAAATAAAATAAAATAAAATAAAATAAAATAAAATAAAATAAAATAAAATAAAATAAAATAAAATAAAAAAAACTAAAATGAAATGATATGAAATGATATGAAATAAAATAAAATAAAATAAAATAAAATAAAATAAATGAAATTAAAAGCACTGAAATAAAATAAAACAACTTCAACCCAACGGGGCGGGGTTCTCATTTACAATTCGCTATTAAAAATTTGGCCACAAAGTCCCCCAAACTAATCCACTATGCGCCGCTCAAACATGCCAAACACCGCTCACCACCCGCTCTAACGCGCTCTCACACCTACCAAAGCAAGTTCATAGCAGTAATGGGAGTGATGAAAAAAAGGTGAAAGGGTAAAAAGCAGTAACTACATATAAAACACGCCAAGCGCCATCGTGGTATATGTATGCAGTGGTGGTGGTGTTAAACAACAATTGATTGCTAGACGATGTGATTGACTGACTGACTGTTGGACCGATTGACTGACTGACTGACTGAATGATGGACAGTGAGTACGATTGCTGTCAATCACACACCCCAACAAAACTGACATTGACGTGCAGAAAAATCGAGAATGATTGACAAGTGAGAGACAAGTCATTTAAGTGTGGCTCGTATTACGAATTAAATAAGAGCGCCAGAAACAGGAACAACAAGAACAATCAAAAGCAACAGCAAAAACAACAACAACAAAACTAACTATATCTATAGTAAATTAAACACAAATAAATATGTATAGGTATGTATGTATGTATTTATATGAAAGTTTTGCTACTGTTGCAATCTACAAAAACAATAATAAAATTCCATTGTTATATATTTGGATTGCTAATATTCATGTGAATGTGTGCGTGTGCGTGTACATGTATGTATATACATATGTATGTATGTATGAATTCGTCTAAAAAATAAATTTCTGTTGTTTGCATAGCTGCTATCCCAACCCACTTTCCATTTGGTCTACCTTAATCTCATGACAAGTTATGCACGTGCATAGATTTCTCTTTGACTGTCAATGTGTGCGTATGTGTGTGTGTGTGTGTTGTCTTCTGCAAAGGGTGTCTGTAAGGGCTATGAACTATATATTTCTCAACGGAAAATTAATTTTAGTCTTTTATTTTTAATGAGTTTTGTAATACATCTAGAAACTGCCAGAACTCTGTTTGGGGTAATATCAAGTAAGCTGTCCAAATTTGAGTTCAGTTCACAAAAGTCGTCAGGATGAGTGACAGGTTTCGATTGTGCTGGCAAAGAAATGTGTTGCTTGTAGCAATTGTTGCTTTTGTGAAATTTTTATAGCCGCTTCTTGTTGTTGTCTCTATAGGAGCGTTAAAGCTGTAAACTAAAATCCTTTTGAGACAGCTGGAGTAACTTTGCGTATGAGTAATATTTAATTGCCATCGATTTTTCGTATATTTTTTTTTGGCATACATTTAGCTTGACAGATGGCGCTGTGTGCACACAAAGGGTTGAAATTATGAGACTAAAGGAATTATGTCACGTAGTGTGATAGATGAATTTGTACTTTAAAAAAAGGAAAAAATATTTTTAAAACATATTTTGAGGTGATGGAGCAAGTGAGCCTTAACGGGTTAAATCAATATGGTCCCTCAGGAAATGCATTTTTGACTATTTATTGCACATTCTGGGCGACTGCTGCTGCCGACTTGAGGCTGATTACTCACTCTCAATGAAAATTTATAAACAAACAAAAAAAAAATTAAATACTTATTGACATTCATTGACTTATTTCACAGCCATTACAACGTAATCCCTTATCAAGTCGTATTCGTATTATATACATAAAATTCCATTTTTTTTTCTTTTTGTGCAAATCCGCTAATATTTAATTTTTAATCTAAGAGCGACTCTCAAATGGTTTGAAAATATTTAATTACTTTAATTTGATTATTATAGTTATGCATTTGTAATTGTCAACGGCATAAAAGTGTCATTTGACGTTTGCCATTTATGTTATGTTACATAGCATAACATAACTTTATTGTTTATTATATGAAAAGTATAATTTTTGTTGTTGTTGATGTAATCGTTGGCTTTTCAATGTTATCAACACCATCAACGGTATGCGGAATGCTGGCTGAACACACACCAGTCTATTAACAGTTGCTCACGGTGAGAATGGGACAGTTGGTTGGTTTATGTTGCCACATTGCCGCGAGATTAATGCGATCACTCTACTCTTCCACAATATGTATTCTTAAGCTACCAACTAACAGAAAATAACTGTATTTGGCGAACAAATAATAAAATAATGAGAGAAGCACTTCTTTGCCATTTTCAGCACGAACTGCTAAGAATATCCTAGAGAAGTTGACAAATTAGAGTCGGCAATTGAGGGTGAGGAATAACCTTTGAAAGATAATTTTATAGTCGGTGGCTATTCTAGCTCAAAAACTTTAGAAAAAAAAAACAGTTTTGTAATTCACCATTTGAGGTGAAAAGCATTTTTCACAGATTTGCCTTGTTGTCAATGCTTTCGGTAAAACATAAGAAATAGTCTTAGAAATCTCAGAGGAAAAGTTTTGAAATTCACCATTCGTGGTGAAAATATTTTTTGACAGATTTAGTATTTAGAGTTAATAGGACTATTTGAAAGATAATTTCAACAATTATATAAATAAAAAAAGTTTTGTAATTCACCATTCGTGGTGAGAATCTCTTCTTTTTGCTTGCTGCCAGTGCTTTCGGCTAAGATAGTTGAAAGCCTTTAATAAGACTATTTGAAAGATAATTTGAAAGTTGGTGGCAATTCTAGACAACAATTTTAGAAAAAAAAAGTTTTGTAACTCACCAATCGTGGTGAAAAGCTTTTTTGAAAGATTCTCCACTCTGTCAGTGCTTTTGGCAAAACATAAGAAATAGTCTCAGAAATCTCAGAGAAAAAGTTTTTAAATTCAAAATTCGTGGTGAAAATCTTTTTTGACAGATTTTCCTTGCTTTCAATGGTTTTGTCAAACAATTAGGCAATAGTAAAAAGTAAACATTAGTTTAAAAAGACTTAAAATAATTATATTTTGTAAGACAGTTGAAAGCTTTCTACCCAGAATTTCACACTAAAGACAGTTTTGAGGTGAAATACTGTTGTTGGGTGGCAATGCATTGCAACGAAAAAAAAATTGTTGCTTATATTTTTTCCGCTAGTAAACCAGTGTGTTAGGTGATGTAAAAAATTAAAAAAAAAAAAATTATAAATAAATAGATGGTCCCATTGCACTAGCAACAGACTGTCTATTCACTCATACGCACTTTTGTAAGTTCGATTGTCGCATTTTGTTCGGTTTATCATTTAGATTGGCAACCGCAATGTTGGTCGTTGGCATTTCAACAAATAAAACAAAAACAATGAAAAAAACAGAAAAGTGCAATAAAAAATGTCACCACATGTGAAACAAAAAAAAATCTCTCATTGCATGGTTTGCATAGAAAATAAAAACTGACGCACGACAGCGTTTAGCTGACAATGACAATAATTATTTGTATTGTTTTTTTTGAATTTCCTACAGATTACATATTTAAATGTAGCATCGTCTATAGGCTGAAAGCTGTACCAACCAAACCCATATTTTCTAGTAGATAAGTTTATTTATTTATTTTTCAAACTCGCTTATAACATATCTTTGCCTATCAACGGCTGTAAACCGTGATAAACTGTCACCCAACATTCATACTTACATACATATTGGCTTTGTAAAATGCTGCTCCTGGCCAATATTGATGTCGGTTTGTCTGTCGTGTCAGTGATGACGCCAAACGTTTTATGCTCAAATGCATTTGTCAAATAAATTGTGCGCCCGACTTTGAACCCTTTAGCGGTCGCTTGTAAATGACATCATTATCGCTTTATAATTATGCCAGCGGCTAAAGTGCTGCAACAGAGATTAGTTGTGAGTGTTTGTAGGTAGCACATATGTACATACATACATACATATGTAACAAGTACACTGAGCTATATACATAGTTAGTTCTTACTTGCTAAACTAGTTGACATATATGTCGCGCCTAAGTACTCTTAATCCCTATCGGTAAATTGACCTTAGCAGGATTTTCTGGCCCACTTTTATATTTTAACCTGTCAGCTGACTTGCATATTTCTTTGTAAGTTTATGCACCCAGTGGTTGAAATTCAACTAAAAAACTCAACCTTAATTTTTTATTGATTTGCTTCCTAATTTCTTTTCCCTCCCTACCTTTTCTTCTGTTCCTTTGCTTATTAATTTTATTTATTTTTTATTTATTTGGATTTTATAACTTTTTATTTTATTTTATTTTATTTTATTTTATTTTATTTTATTTTAATTTATTTTATTTCATTTCATTTTATTTTATTTTATTTTATTTTATTTTGTTTTATTTTATTTTATTTTATTTTATTTTATTTTATTTTATTTAATTTCATTTCATTTCATTTCATTTCATTTTATTTTGTTTTACTTTATTTTATTTTATTTTATTTTATTTTATTTTATTTTATTTTATTTTATTTTATTTTATTTTATTTTATTTTATTTTATTTTATTTTATTTTATTTCATTTCATTTTATTTTATTTTATTTTATTTTGTTTTATTTTATTTTATTTTATTTTATTTTATTTTATTTTATTTTATTTTATTTTATTTTATTTTATTTCATTTCATTTTATTTAATTTTATTTTATTTTATTTTATTTTATTTTATTTTATTTTATTTTATTTTGTTTTATTTTATTTTATTTTATTTTATTTTATTTTATTTTATTTTATTTTATTTTATTTTATTTTATTTTACTTTATTTTATCTTATTTTATTTTATTTTATTTTATTTTATTTTGTTTTGTTTTATTTTATTTTATTTTATTTTATTTTATTTTATTTTATTTTATTTTATTTTATTTTATTTTATTTTATTTTATTTTGTTTTGTTTTATTTTATTTTATTTTATTTTATTTTATTTTATTTTATTTTATTTTATTTTACTTTATTTTATTTTATTTTATTTTATTTTATTTTATTTTGTTTTATTTTATTCAAATTTATTTTATTTTATTTTATTTTATTTTATTTTACTTTATTTTATCTTATTTTATTTTATTTTATTTTATTTTGTTTTGTTTTATTTTATTTTATTTTATTTTATTTTATTTTATTTTATTTTATTTTATTTTATTTTATTTTATTTTATTTTATTTTATTTTATTTTATTTTGTTTTGTTTTATTTTATTTTATTTTATTTTATTTTATTTTATTTTATTTTATTTTATTTTCTTTTATTTTATTTTATTTTATTTTATTTTATTTTATTTTGTTTTGTTTTATTTTATTTTATTTTATTTTATTTTATTTTATTTTATTTTATTTTATTTTATTTTATTTTATTTTATTTTATTTTGTTTTATTTTATTTTATTCAAATTTATTTTATTTTATTTTATTTTATTTTATTCAAATTTATTTTATTTTATTTTATTTTATTTAATTTTATTTTATTTTATTTTATTTTATTTTATTTTATTTTATTTTATTTTATTTTATTTTATTTTATTTTATTTTATTTTATTTTATTTTATTTTATTTTATTTTATTTTATTTTATTTTATTTTATTTTATTTTATTTTATTTTATTTTATTTTATTTTATTTTATTTTATTTTATTTTATTTTATTTTATTTTATTTTATTTTGTTTTGTTTTATTTTATTTTATTTTATTTTATTTTATTTTATTTTATTTTATTTTATTTTATTTTATTTTATTCAAATTTATTTTATTTTATTTTATTTTATTTTATTTTATTTTATTTTATTTTATTTTATTTTATTTTATTTTATTTTATTTTATTTTATTTTATTTTATTTTATTTTATTTTATTTTATTTTATTTTATTTTATTTTATTTTATTTTATTTTATTTTATTTTATTTTATTTTATTTTATTTTATTTTATTTTATTTTATTTTATTTTATTTTATTTTATTTTATTTTATTTTATTTTATTTTATTTTGTTTTATTTTATTTTATTTTATTTTATTTTATTTTATTTTATTTTATTTTATTTTATTTTATTTTATTTTATTTTATTTTATTTTATTTTATTTTGTTTCGTTTTATTTTATTTTATTTTATTTTATTTTATTTTATTTTATTTTATTTTATTTTATTTTATTTTATTTTATTTTATTTTATTTTATTTTATTGTATTTTATGTTATTTTATTTTATTTTATTTAATAATTTTTACTTAAATAGTTACCCACCGAAAAACTCATGTAACATAGAAAAAGTAGATTAAAAATTTATAGGGAATCATTATTTTAAAAAGCATTATAAGCACTTTTCAGTTTTATAAATAAAATACAACAAAACATATCTATCTAAGTGCATATATAATACCGTTAAATTCTAAAATACCCATACGACTTCACACTATTTTGCGGTACTTAACTTGTCATCAGTCTTTGCCGTTATTTTCAAATTTTAAATCCAGCCTCATTTGGTGGCTTAAATGGCATAATTAGTGTTGATTTTCTATTAGGATTAGAAAAAAGTCTGTATGCTTTGCATATTCAATTTTTAAGCGCACTTGTGCATTTACGCATTTGTAATGTAAATAAATGCAACAAATATTCTATAATTGTTAAATGCCCATTTTATTTAATACCATTTATTTATTTATTTATTTTTGTTTTTGCAATTTTTTTTTTGTTTTTGTCATTTTTGGTTTTGTTTTTGCTTAATGACAATATCCAACAAATTACAAAATCTAAACGTTTTTGTTTAGATTTTAATGAATGCAATAATTTCATGCATAAACAATGCAATGAGCCATGGGCGTAACCAGAGGGAGAGATGGGGGCGTGCATTGTTTGAAGTGGGAAAGCAGCTGCTGGAGTTTAGCCTGAAAAAATAATCACAACTTCAAACGATAAACAAATTCAACCACACGCCAAACCGACACAATGACAATTCAACGCACACGCACACACATATGAATAATTATGAGTTGAAGTTGATATAAACCCATGAGCAGTTGAGCTCTTTCTCTTAGCTGAAGTATTGTACTCAGTCGGCCTCAGTAAACGGCAATAGTTTTTTTTTTCTTTTTGGTGAGAACGAAACGTCGTCCGAGAACTGTCAGCCATCAAAGTTATAGACTAAGCTAAGATATTCAATACCAAAACCTTGTTTAGAATATAACGTTGTTCACGGCTAAGAAATATTTGCTAGGGTCTTGGTGATTTTTACACAGTGCTGAGACCCCGGCGTTGAACGCTACTGAGTTTCCGCCACAATCGGAATTTTATGGTTTACTGGGTGTACTATTACATGCATATTAACTAATAGCTGATCAAATAAAATTTATTTAAAGGTATTTATATTTTTATTCCATTGCATTTTTCAAATGCAAATAAGTAATGCATGTGAAAAATGTTATTCTAAACAACAGAGCTTAAATAATAACAACAAAAAGGATTTTTTTTTTTTCAAATAACCAACATACTTAATAAATTATGTACATATTTTTATTGAGTAAATATATACATACAAACATATGTATTTATATAGAAGCAAATGCTGTATGTATGTACATGAGTATAGCACATTATAGCACGCATTTGTACAGTGTTGTGCAATACAATAACAGTCGGCGTTGTTGTTAATGATTTGATATGAAGGATTTAGGTGAGTTCAAGTTGTGGTGACCAACACTTCAAGACGTAATAACCAGAAAGAGACGGAGCCTGGGTGAAATCACTTCAACATTCTTTAACGGTCACTGTGATTAGCCAGCTGTAAGTGCGCTGTAGGCTGATGTCTGCCGCGGAGTTAGCGCTTCGCTTTGTAAATATTTTCTCAATCAAGTAGTCCCTTTGTAGGTTGAATCTATGACTAAATCTATCAGCGGATACTGAGATAGTTCAACAATTCTCGCCTTGGAACTGTTTTTTCTGGAGATGAGCGACAAGCGCAGTGCCTGACTAACGGCGTGCCTGTGAGGTGCTTGAGAAGATGGCTAACAGAGATAGTGCCGATGTGAGTGTCTGAGCAAATTTGGGACATTGAAAGCATCAAACTCGTTAACACATTATCTTGCTATTTTACTGCGCAACACTGTAGATATAACTATTTATTTATGTGCTAGAAATGTAACGAAGGGTTTCTTACGGTACCGAAGTCGGATTCAAATATTCTTGATATGATTTGGGTTTTAACGAGGGCTAGTATATCATGAGTCGAGTAGAGGTCTCACTTCCATTCCAACACACACACTCACACACATGCGAAAGGTGTGTCTAGTCGGGTACGAAGAAGTCGGTATAGGGTGAATGACGACAGATAGTTCATAGGTAAGGTGAATCGGTGACTGGTAGGTTGATGCCTGAGAGCGGTATCAGGTTGCAAATGATCGGTTAGTGGATGCTGGTGAGAATCCCAATCACGATCGATGCCGGTAGACGTATGGTAGATACCGATGGATCAGTGTGAAGCTACCGATAACAGTTGACCAATTGGTGTACACAGTCAGATCGGTGACTACACACCGGGGGAGATATATTTGGTGGTCCACTCCTCAAAAGGTTGAGTGTAGGTTTCGGTAAATTTTCTTCTCCGGATCTATCTGCCTCTTTAGCTTCCCAGTACATATCTTTAGCCACGAATTTAGGATAATTTTATGAGAATAGTTTTGGACTTTTAGAATGGAATACTCGTACTAAGGTTCGTAGCATAACTAGTAAATATATATAAATAGAAATGTATGTATGTATGGGGATGCACTCTAGGATAAATTGTGGCAGCATGCAGTAATCATGCAATTTATTTAACAAATTATCCGTGTTGTTGGTTTATTTTACTATGTAGTTCAAATAACTATATTGTTGTTGTTGTGATTTTTTGTTGCTAAGCAAATGAGGTTAATTTGTGTTTAAAACCAAATGCCACACGCAAACAAGTAAGGCTACCACTGTTCCCAACTAGCCTTGTAACTTTCTCGATGGCAGAAAAACTGGAAACTGATGAAGTGGTTGAGTAGAAAATGGATCAGAAAGCACAAATCCTAATATTTCCAGACTCAGTTGAGCGGTTTTTTTTTTTTAATATCAACTTGAGCAGTTTTCTCCCAAAACTTGTTGGCTTTGTAACATAACCTACAAAAGAGGAGTTAGTTAATTGGTTTATGAGAGTTAAAGCACGAGCTGTAACCCAAACAATTTTCTTAGCAAATCTGGCAACAATTTCTATGAGAAAGCATTAGCTCTGAGTTTGAGGGAGTGTGTAACGAAAACTGAAAACAAGTACCAGGAGAGCTAAAGCATTGGCTCAGAGCGCAGATCAAGGCGAATTCAATACAAGTTGAGAGCAAGGCGAATTATAAACAAACACATACATATACATTTTTAATGCTTTTTGTTTTAATTTGTAGGAGTTATTTCAAAATCGTATTGCGATGAAATTTGTAGTGTCAAAATTCGAAAAAAAATCGTTATCAGCTGATTGGAAAATGCCACCTGCAATGCAAATATTTTTATCAAAGCTTTGATTTTTTTGAGCTTATTTAAGTTATTTTTTGTATATTATTTTCTCAAAATTCGAAAAAAAAATCGTTATCAGCTGATTGGATAATGCCACCTTGTGGTGAATTCGCCTTAGCGCAAATATTTTTATCAAAGCTTTGATTTTTTTGAGCTTATTTAAGTTACTTTTTGGATATTATTTTTTATTTGCTCAGTGTCAAAATTCCAAAAAAAAACACTATCAGCTGATTGGATAATGACACCTTGTACTTAATTCGCCTTAGCGCAAATATTTTTATTAAAACTTTGATTTTATTGAGCTTTTTTAAGTTACTTTTTGTATATTATTTTGTTATTTTCTGATTGTCAAAACTCGAAAAAAAAAATAGCTAACAGCTGATTGGATAACGACACCTTGTACTGAATTCGCCTTAGCGTACATATTTTTATCAAAGCTTTGATTTTATTGAGCTTGTTCAAGTTACTTTTTGTATAATATTTTTTTATTTGCTCAGTGAAAAAAAACCGTTATCAGCTGATAATGACACCTTGTACCGAATTCGGCTTGGCGCAAATGTTTTTATCAAAGCTTTGATTTTATTGAGCTTTTTTATCAAAGCTTTGATTTCATTGAGCTTTTCTAAGATACTTTAAGTTTATTATTTTATTATTTAATCAGAGAGTACAACAAAAGAGCACCTTTGTTGTGTCCATCACGTTTTTTTTTGCACGTTTTGAATGGTATAAAAATTTGTAAACAACTGGCAACCCCAATTGACCTGCCATCATAAACAGCAAATTGTCTATTATAGATATATATGGTGTGGGGGGGTTTGTGTATGTGTGGAGTTGATTTCTGCCTGCCTATTACACCAATTCAATCACTCACCAATTCATACATTGAATATTCAAAGGTATTATGAAGCTATTTCACGGTGTGGCTTAGGTCAAAGTGTGGGGAAATGAATTAAAATAGACAGAAATTATGTTGATGTTGTCAACAAAATAAAAATTAATTATACATTCTATTGTAGTATTTGTTGTGTATATACATATTTACTAACATATACTCATACATATTAATAAGCATACATCACATAGCTTAGCTTATTGTCAAATTCATTGTGCGTTAACCGTTAGCGCCATCAGCTGGTTTCATTTTTTTTTTTTTTGGCCACCTTTCCACAATTCAACTGCAACGTGTGAAGTGTGGTACACAAAAAACAACAACAGCAAATACAACATACAAATCAGAAAAAAAAAAAAATAAAACAAACAAAGCTTTATAATACAGATTGAAACAAAAAAAAAAGAAGAGACAAACAATAAATATAATACAAATATTATAATTACGAGGGATTATTTTGACAAACCAACATAAAACAATAAAGTCAAAGGCATAGTTGCATATATATACATGTAACAACAAAAACAATAATTACAAAAAAACATCATTACAAACATCAAAATAATATAAAAATTAGAGTTGTTGCTTGATTATGTTGCATATTTGAACGGAAGTGAGTTTAGTTGCAGCGGGAGTTGGCATCTATGTTTATTACACTTTTAGCAAGCAGCAGAATTAATTACGCAGAAATGACAATTTGATAAAAATTGAAAAATTACATTTTGCATAAAATTGATTTATTTTAATTAAAATCCGACATGAATAATGCCTAACAAATAAATTTGTATAGAAAAATATTTTTTTTTTTGGTATGCATGTATGTGTGTGCAATTTGCATAACATTAAGTATATTTAAAATATAATAAAGGGTTTGCCTATGCTATTACATTTTTTATATGGTGTGCTGGGAACGACGCTGTAGGAAAGAAATATTTTGTTGCTGAGCTGCCTGCGTGGGTCGTCAATTACTTTTGCAGCCTGTCGCAGTGATACACCGTTTTTGGAGTTCGAAAGTAATCTGACGTTCTAAAGATTACAAAAAAAAAAAAAAAAAAAATATAGGGTTATAATAAAAAAAATATTTGTTTTGTTAATTTTTTTTAATAGCAAAAAATGTATTACAATAAATAGGCAAACTAAATCTCGAAACCAAAGCTTTTGAAATGGTGTCTGTTGGACTATAGAACATTAGTGGAAAAGTTAAAAAATCTAATCGCTAGCCGTAGAAGTTTTGAGCTGTTTTTTTACACGCATATACACATTACATTAGGGTGGCCCGAAAAACTAATTTAGAATTTTCATCCCAGCAGAGCTGTTAAGTAATGATTAATAATCATAATGATTAGTATTGATAATGAATAGTACTGATTGACTACGAATTGTTTCAAAAATAATCATGATTTTTTATGATTTAAAAAATAAAATCAAAAGTAATAAAAAAAATATTTTTGATTGCTTTTGATTATTTGATTACTTTTGGTTATAATCAAAAGTAATAAAAAAATATTTTTGATTACTTTTGATTATTTTTTATTGTTTTTGATTATTTGATTAATTTTGATTGTTTTAGATTATTTGATTACTTTTGATTATTTTTTATTGTTTTTGATTATTTGATTAATTTTGATTGTTTTACATTATTTAATTACTTTTGACTATTTTTGATTGTTTTTGATTAATTGATTAATTTTGATTATTTTTGTTTATTTCTTTACCTTTGATTATTTTTGATTGCTTTTGATTATTTGTTTAATTTTGATTGTTTTTAATTATTTGATTACTTTCGATAATTTTTGATTTATTTTGATTTATTGATTAATTTTGATTGTTTTCGATTATTTGATTACTTTTGATTATTAAAAATTAATCAAAAAAAATCAAAAATATTCAAAAGTAATCAAAAACAATAAAAAAATTGTATTCTGATTACTTTTGATTAGTTTCAATTTCTTTTTAATTTTTTTTTAATTATTTTGATTTTTTTTCTAATTCTAATCAATTAATAATTCCAAATTTCTGAAAACAATTAAAATAATAATTAATGATTGTAAAAGCTATTTAATCAATTAATTACACAATTCTAATGGGAATTTAACAGGTCTGCATCCGAGACACTCATTAATTTTTTTTTAGAATCAAAAATTCAAAATACTTCTGTAATTTTGCAGACATTTTTCTGTTGAATGCCATTCTCGACAAGACAATCTATAATTTTTTTTTAAGTTTTTGATTTCTGACGTTAACGTTAATATCCTTTTTTTTCGATAGCTTTACCGATTCCAGACTTATCGTTCGCCAAATCGGGAAAACATCAGTTTCTGCCTTCTCTAATCAATATTTAAATCACAACAACAAAGTGAAGCGATTATACCAAATGTATGCAAAATAAAATAAAATAAACAAAGACTTGTTTAGAAAGAGGATCTATAAAAGTTAAGAAACAATCAAATGCTAATCAAACAAGCGCAACCAATTTATTAAAGCGCCATAACGATCATACTTATTTTGATGAAAACAAAAATCAATACATATAATAAAAGAAAAAAAGTTAATAAAATAAATTCAAATAAATTCCAATGATAATTTAACTGCTGTTTATTAATTGTTTGACATTGTAATTACTGGTCTTGGGTGCAAAAAAAAACAAAATAAACAGACCAGATATTTAAATAAAAAATCAAAACAAGTTTAGGTATTTCACTTTGTTATTAAGGAGAGAGAACAAAACAACTTTTTGTAAGATTTATTGCTGATTTTATTCGGTTAATTGAATTGAAATTTTGATTCCCGTGAGTTTTATGCATTTTTGATGTAATTTTTATTTAAAATAAATAATACTACACATATAGCGCCATTTTTGTCATAAAGAAACGATTAATGTTTATCGATTAGCAATTCAGATATAATTTTTGATAAACAAAACTAGCTTACTAAAAAGCAATTCTATTTTGTTCGCATTTGAAGATTCAGGCGGTTCAAGGAAGTTCAATAATTTAGACAGAATTTGTATCACATCCCCTGTGTATTTTTACATAATCTTTGGAAATACACGAAATCAAATGTGTACCTATTTTTATTGCCACCACTGTATTTTGCACCAGTAAACAGTAATCTGCTATAAAAATTATACTAAGCATTACTTTGGACCCTATACTATATTATGGTGAAAATTAAAATGGGTTAAATGTAGCGGGTTTTAAGTGATGCACGCACAAACTTATAGACAGACAAACAAAAATGGTAAAAAAACGGTTATTTTGAGGCAAATAATGTTATTATTCTGCAGATTTTTTATCCATCACTTACTGTTTTCACCGAAATTTGTGGCATTCAGTTAATTTTTCTGTGTATTTTAGAAAATCGGATGATGACCACGCCCACTTTTTAAGTATGAAATATTTTTTTTTAGCATAAAAAAGTTATTTAGTACATAATACATCTACAAAACTAAGTTTCAGAGGCAGAGTTAACGCAGTTGATTATTTTCTGAATTTTGGAACATCGGCTGATAACCACGCCCACTTTTTATGTAGCGAATATATTTTTTTTAAAGCAGAATAAATATTATTATTCAGTACGTAATATACCTACAACGACTGAATTTATACTACAATTTTGGCACCCAGTTCATTGTTTTGTAAATTTTGTAAAATTTGATGATAACCACGCCCACTTATGGGTATGACAAGCCACTTTTTTTTATCAGTATAGATTATACTATAGGAAATACTTACGCTTTGTTGTTGATTTATTTTCCGATTTTTTAAACATTAATAATATTCTTTTTTTCACATTAATAATATTCAAATTTTTTTTGTACCCTTTTACAACCATTTGGTCCCACTGTAACTCACTTCTTACGTCGCTTTTTGTGTGCTAACGCGTGAATTGTGAAAATTACTATGAATTGTCAACTGAAATCGAATCGAATTGGGAATTTTCATTTGACAACTTCACTTGACAACATTCAAAGTGGCAGATGGACGCTCACACAAACACATGAATGCGCATTGGTGTCACGCATACATACATACGCACACATGCGTGTCCACCGTTTTGTGGACGTGTGGCATACCAGCATGTCAGTATGGAGAGATTTAATTTAAATTTTTGCTTAATAAAGCAATTTTTTTTTTTGTTGTGCGGTGAAGTACGAGCAAAATGTTTTATTGAATATACAAAAATATCAATACAAACATATTTACATACATATACAGATTTACACACATACGTGTGTATATCACATTCATTTCACTTCAAAATGAGTAAACATTAAATGAGCCGACTGAATGCTAGACGACACAGCATGCGCCCATGATGATGATGACAAGGACATCACGCATAGTCAGCCAAATGCAATGTGCTATAAGGCCCCATCTACCAATACGCATACTCACTCTGCTGCACAGTGGACGCATTTTATGCAACTGTCAGCGTAATAAAGTGACTTAAATGCTCGCATTTAGGCCAATATATTCAATAATTGAAATACGTTTTTATTTAATTTTATATATATTTATATGGCATCAAGCACTTAAGTGGTAGGTACATACCCTGCACTGAGATGGAAAACCAGTGGAGAACCAGTGAGTACCAGTAACAGAGGCAAACATTTTTTTAAACAGTAGAGTGGCCAGGGTTGAAAATTAAATTTTTTCACTTAAACTTGGGTGACTGAGATATGATTGCCAATTTGGAACTAGTTTGCAACTAGTTTCTTAAGGTGCCTCTTTCTTGTGACATATGTAGCTTACAACTAGTTGTGTTGATTTCGTGGTAGGTATGCATTTATTAAATTTATATTTATTTTGTTTTAATTTGTGGCCTTAACATGCAGCTGAAAATGCTTCCGCTCGCTAAGTTATTGGAAAATAAATCTTTTACCAATGTAAATTAATTTAAGGTTTTTCTTTGCAAGTTGCTGTTCACGATTTGAGTGACAAGATTATAACTTACATATGTATGTACGCACATAAATTATATAACCATAGGTGATGCCATGGATTGTTATTAAACCGGTCAACATCATCATTATCGCAGACGTCAATTAATTTTAAAAAATGGCGCAACTGATAAAAGTTTTTCAAAAAGAGAATAAAATAAAATAAAATAAAATAAAATAAGATTAAATAAAATAAACTAAAATAAAATAAAATAAGATTAAATAAAATGAAATAAAATAAAATAAAATAAAATAAAATAAAATAAAATAAAATAAAATAAAATAAAATAAAATAAAATAAAATAAAATAAAATAAAATGTTGGAATCTGGCAATATCGCAGCAACGTTCATCTTCTTATGATCTGTCATTCTGTCTATATACATACACATTTTATTCTTTGTACTCATTCTTACTTCTGAATAAACCACCGGCAAGAACGGATTTATAAAAGCGTGCGTTTTATTAGGTTATGGGACCAGAAGTTTCCATGCAAATTTGAAGTCATAAATTTATATAAAAAAGTAATCCAGAATGGCGAACTCATCTTTATATACCATAGACAAACTCGATGTGTCGAATTATGAAACGTGGACAGTGCAAATGCGTAGTGTACTAATCCACGGTGGTCTTTGGAAAGTACTGACTGAGGTGAAGCCTACAAGTGCGGATGACCTAGCGGTGTGGACCATAAAGGACGAGAAGGCGTTAGCTACCATCATACTCAGCGTAAAATCCAATCAACTAAGCTATATTAAAAATTGCAAGTCGTCGGCAGAAGCGTGGCTGAAATTAAAAGAGGTGTACAAGCCGCAAGGGCCAATACAAAAGGTATCATTGTACAAACAACTTTTAAGCAAGCGTATGCAAGAAGAAGAAAATCCACAGGAATTTATCAACGCATTTACTGAGCTCGCAGACAAGCTGACGGAGACGGGAATTACTATCCAGGATGATTTGCTAAGTATAATTCTTTTATCAAGCTTACCCAAATCATACGATAACTTTGTCATAGCTATGGAAACGCGAGATAGTTTACCTGCATTCAGCGCATTAAAGATAAAGCTCTTAGAAGAGGGGGAACGGCGCAAACGGCAGCAGGAACCGGCAGAAGTGAGCACGCAGCAAGCATTTATAGCTACCGAAAAAGCATACAAGAAAACACAGGGTGAACAAAAAGTCACGAGAACGCAAAATAAATCCAATTTCAAATGCTTCGCATGTGGAAAAAGAGGACATTTCGCAAATAAATGCAAAGAAAAACGAAATTCCAGAGAAACAGCAATGAATGTCATCGCAATGACAAACATGCAAAACAAATTCGATGATACATGCTGGTACATGGACAGTGGCGCAACGTCACACATGTGCAATAACAGATCAATGTTTATAAAGTACGAACAATGTGTTGAAAAGATTTGGCTAGCATCAAACACTGCAATTACAGCAATAGGCAAGGGGGACGTATTGTTAAAAACAAAACAGAGAACACTTCGCTTGCAGAATGTGTTGTACTCGCCTGAGTTGAAAGCAAACTTCGTATCAATTAGCAAAGCAGTAGAACATGGTATGTCAATAAATTTCGAAAGAGAGCAAGCACGTATAATCGACAGGTATGGTGAAATTATTTTAACAGCGTTAAAAAGGCACAATTTGTATGTTGTGGAAATGAAACAAGAGAGTTTGTATGCATTGAGCAGCAACGAAATTTGGCACAACCGGTTTGGCCATCTAAATTATCAAAGCTTATGTAAATTGAAGAAAGATGATATGGTTCGCGGTATTCAATTTTCTAATCAAAGCAAAAAGTTCGTAAATTGTAACACTTGTATGTTGAGTAAAATACATACATTACCTTTCCCAAAAGAGTCTGAGCGAAAATCTGAGATGTTATTAGAGTTGGTACACTCGGATGTGTGTGGCCCAATAAATATAAAATCTGTGGGAGGTTCACGTTATTTTGTAACTCTAATTGATGACAAATCCAGATTTATACATGTTTATTTTTTAAAAGCGAAAAGCGAGGTTTTGGATAAATTTAAAATATTCAAAGCGTATGTAGAACGTCAGACAGGTTGCAAAATAAAGGCGCTAAGGAGCGACAATGGCAGGGAATATGTTAACAATGAATTTGATGAGTTTTTGAGACAGCACGGTATACATCACGAATTGACAGTTCCTCACACACCACAGCAGAACGGTGTGGCAGAGAGGGCGAATCGTACGCTCGTCGAGATGGCACGAAGCATGATTTTACATAGCAAAGTTCAGCAGAACTTATGGGCAGAAGCCATATCAACAGCAGCATACTTGAGGAACAGATGTCCAACAAAATGTTTAGCAAACGTAACGCCATATGAAGTTTGGTTTAATAGAAAACCTGCAGTCGGGCATTTGAAAACATTTGGCGCAGTCGCGGTCGGATTAAATAAAACACCGCATGGTAAATTCGAAGCTAAAGGTAAACAATTTATTATGGTAGGATACTCTTTAGAGAGCAAAGCATATCGTTTGTACGACAAAGAATCGCATAAAATAGTAATAAAAAGAGATGTAATTTTTAATGAGAGCGAAATTGGGCAAAGCAAAGACTGCCATGATAGCAATGCAATAGATTTGTTAGAATTCTTTGTCGAGGAGGAGAATGCAAACACAAATGTAGATTCGAAAAACGAAAATATAGAAGTGGAAAGCGATAGTTCAGTGTATGACAGTGCAGACGAGGCAAATTTAAGCGAATCTGATAGAGAAAACGGAATTGAAGATAAAAATCTTAAAGCAGGTAGAGGTAGACCGAAGTTTGTGCGAACTGGTTTGCCTGGACGACCTAAAAAACAATATAATTTGATAAACAGTATGGTAAATGAAGCAATACCATCAAGTGTAAATGAAGCGTTATCAAGTACGAATCGTGATTTTTGGTATAATGCTATGAAAGACGAATTTGCAGCATTGAACAAAAATGAAACATGGGTATATGTTGACTTGCCGCCTGGCAAGAACGCAATTAAAAATAGATGGGTATTTACACTCAAACGTAATAAAAACGGCGATATTGAACGATACAAGGCACGGCTTGTGGCTAAGGGGTGCGAGCAGAAATTTGGTATTGACTATAGAGAAACGTTCTCACCTGTTGTGCGTTACAGCACGATTCGCATGATTTTAGCAATTGCTGTAGAAGAAAAAATGCATTTGCATCAGCTTGATGTTAGTACTGCATACTTAAACGGTGTCTTAGAGGACGAAATATATATGCAACAACCGGAATATTTTATAGATGAAAAACAACCAGAAAAGGTTTTGAAATTGCAAAAGGCAATTTACGGCTTGAAGCAGTCCGGTAGGCAGTGGAATTTTAAGCTAGATGGTGTATTAAAACAAATCGGTTTTAAAGCATGCGACAACGAACCATGCTTGTATTATATGAATGATGAAAATGAATTGATTCTTATTGCCGTGTACGTGGATGACATTTTAGTCGCTTGTAAAAGCAAATCTTTATTGCTAAAAATAAAAGCTCTTATTTCTGAAGAATTCGAAGTAGTTGATAAAGGTGTGATGCAACACTTCTTAGGAATAGAGATTGAACGCAGTGGCGAATTAGGTGACATCGCGCTTAGTCACAAACAATATATCAAAGACTTATTGAAGTCATATAATATGGAAGAATGTAAACCTAAGGCAGTACCCTTGGAAGCTGGTTACCAAACTGTGTGTAATGATGACTGCGAAAAGGCAGACGCTAAGCAATATCAATCGTTGATAGGTGCACTTATGCACTTGGGTTTAACAACAAGGCCTGATATATTACATTCTGTTTCAAAATTATCGCAGAGAAACAAAAATCCTCACATTGAGCACATGACTGCTGCTAAACATATTTTACGTTATTTAAAAGGTACTTTAAATTTTAAACTTTTATATCGTGCAGGTGGCAGCTGTATCGAAGGCTTTGTCGATGCGGATTGGGGAAGTGATCCTCAAGACCGAAAATCATATACTGGTTTCGTATTCTTTTACGGAAAATGTGCTATATCGTGGGAGTCAAGGAAGCAAATCACAATAGCCTTGAGCAGCACAGAGGCTGAATATATAGCGGCATCAAATGCAGCTAAAGAAGCAGTTTATTTGCAGCGCCTCTTGAATGAGATAGGTTTTTCGAAAGGTGATCCAATTATTTTACATATCGACAACCAAGGTGCACAGAAACTGGCAACTAATCCTGTGTACCACAACCGAACAAAACATATCGATGTTCGTTATCATCATATAAGAGGATTGGTTAATGATCAAGTAATCACATTATCATATTGTCCTACGGATCAGATGACAGCTGACATATTCACGAAGAATCTTCCTGGGACAAAGCATAAGAAATTTACAACTGAAATGAATATCTTTTGATTTGATAAGAGAAGATTCACATTGAGGAGGAGTGTTGGAATCTGGCAATATCGCAGCAACGTTCATCTTCTTATGATCTGTCATTCTGTCTATATACATACACATTTTATTCTTTGTACTCATTCTTACTTACTTCTGAA
>OX608080.1:96544830-96554830 GCA_951509765.1 Sphenella marginata | reverse complement strand
TGCGCTGTTAATTTTAATAAAAACATATTAATCATTTAACTTGAAATGATTCAGACATGCGTGCCAATAGTTTTTATTTTTTGATTTCAAATAACGTAATTTATGACTTGAAATTATTTATGGTTAGTCGTTATCGTTTTTGAAATGCAACATACACACACGTGTACAAACGAAATTTCCGGCTTTTGGTGAGTGCAGGCAGGCCATTTTTTGTCTGCCGACTTTAAATTTGAATATTTTAGTATTAGAGGTGTTCTTATTTTTATGAATTGAAGATTTAATTGGCGGCAAATCATGGGGAATTTTAATTCAACTTTCTTTTAAACTAAAAAAAAAAATTATGTTGTTGGTATGACCTATTTGCAATATGGGGAAAATGCAAAACAAAAAAAAATATACATACATACAGTGACTCACAGCGAAAATGAAAGAAAAAGTCGATAAAATGGTCTCGAAAAGTTCCAAAAATAGAATGATCCGGCAATGATTGCAATTGATTTCTAAAAAGTCCTGAAAATAATTCCAAAATTATCCTGAAAATGTTCCCAAATGGCCCCGAAAGTGACAAGTAAACAATCCTAAAAACTGAACAGCTTCCGAAGCCGTTCCGAAACGAGCCCGAAAATAATTCTAAAATGATGTCGAAAAGTAACTGCAAATACTCCCAAAAACAATTCCCAAATGATACCGAAAAAGGTAAAGAAAACTATACCGAAATTGTCCGGAAAAGGTCAGAGCAAAAATTCCGAAATAGTTCAAAAATATTCCTAAAAAGGCTTGATTCCAAATTGATATCGAAATAGTACCGAAATGATACCAAAAAAAATCCAAAACCAGTTCTGAAGTGATGTTGAAATGGTCCCGCAAAAGTTCCGAAATGATCTACAAAAAATCCCGAAAACAAACCTGAGTTGGTCTAGAAAAATATACAAATGAAATTGTTCCAAAATATCGCGAAAGCAATTGCGAAATGATCCTCAAATACCCACGAAATGGTAATGAACCGGCTTATACCAGTCAGTATAGTCAAAAAAAAACCATAGTCCTCTTTTAGTTATATTTACTAAGTGACAATAACTTAAAGCTTAAAAGCTCTTGTACAAGTAAACTCAAATTTCAAGTTCTATTGTAATGTTTCCAAACACTGTTCCCGCCAGAGTATTCTTAAAATTTTGGACTCTATCACACTCATTCGTTATTCGTTAGAAAAATACTATAAACGAACTAGTTTTTTTATCTACCTAATTTGATGTTTTTCTATAGAGCTTTTAAACATACATAAATAAAACCTTCAGCAAAGCACTCAACATTCACCATGCTGTCAATCAAAAACTCACATTCAATCGTAAAAATATCACTTTGTTACTCCCCATCACTCATTTTGTGTGTGTTTGCTGATAAGATTGCATTGTTGTTGTTGCTGTTTTCATATTCTAAAGATTTGACAGTTAAAGCTAAAATGTTCATAATAATATCTACTGTTATTTGACGTATGTGCTATTTTTCACAATTGATTGATATGAACTTATGAGCCACTTGAAATGATTTGTAGGTGAGAGTACTTTTTGGTAGGTAAATGTCATGCAACAACTTTTTGAAGTAAATCGTCTATTGACTCGTCAAAGCAGGAGACATAAGCTAATGACCGTAGCGATAGTTGATTGATGAGAAAAGCACAGCAACAGAGCAGGTTACAAACATTTTGCTGAAGGCAGTCAAGAGTTTGTGTGGTCTGCTGGAACTCAGGGTAAGGGCATTGCTACTTATCAGAAAGTGATGTGCTTGGTAAACGGTAGCTTACTAATGATGATAGGAATGTCTTTGAATGTGATATGTTGCTTACATAGCTAGGGAATAATGATTAGTAATCCTAATGATTAGTAATCAGACTAGAAACTTTTACTTGGCAGAATAATTGATTAATTAGGATCAGTTGGCTATATTAATTTATTACTTGTTGATTAGATTAGAACTAATCAAAAATATAATCGCGTTTAGTGACGATTAGCATATCTAATCAAAAGTCATCAAAAAAACAATCGATAAGATTTCTCGATTGCTTTTGATTAGATCTTTTAGGTTTTTTTCTTTACGAATTAAATAAAAAAAACAACAAATATATTTCAAAAATGTTGATACAATCAAAACTAATCGAGAAATCTAATCGATTTTTTTTTATTAGTTTTGATTAGATGTGGTAATTGTTGCTTTTTTATTCGTTCTAATCTAATTAATCAGTAATCTAAGATATCATTATTTTTCTAATCGTAATGATTTAGTAATCTAAAATATTAAAGAATCAGTAAAATGTATTGATTAGATTATTTTATTTTTCTAATCGTAATGATTAAGTAATCTAAAATATCAAATCAAAAGTAATCGAGAAATCTAATCGATTTTTTTTTTATTAGTTTTGATTAGATGTGGTAATGTTGCTTTTTTATTAGTTCTAATCTAATTAATCAGTAATCTAAAATATTATTAATTTTCTAGTCGTAATGATTTAGTAATCTAAAATATTAAAGAATCAAAAAAAATCGAATGATTAGATTATTTTATTTTTCTAATCGTAAATATTTCTAATTCTAATCGAAGTTCCTCAGCTATGGCGTCTTAGGAATACTTTATTCATTAGTTTGCTATATAACTAATTGAAAATTGCTCGCTCGCTTAGTTGGTAAGTTTTTGAAAAGCGATATTCTCGAATAATCTGACTTTAGAACTTAACTTTAGTTTTTAGGAGATTAATTTTTGCAATACTTTTTATTCATCATTTCGTTGCTAGATAAATATGTATGTTTTTGAATTGAAAATTTGCTAAAAATTTTGTTTAACAAAACAAAAAAAATTCTCAGCGCTATTTAACTAGAAAAGTACTATACTTCAAGATTTATTTATCAAATGTTCTTAATATGTTCATTGTTGGACAACAAACTAAGCAAACACAAACAGAAACACAAAAATAGCAAATCAGGTTAGTGAAAATCTTTCCCACACACTTTAAAGATCAATCGAAAAGGAAATAGTTTAGGGCGGTTGCTTTAATCTCGTACCGTTTATGGCGCTATTAAATGAGATAACATGAAAGACACTTCCTTGAGCGTTGCAGCGGCTACGTCAAAGCGTTTTCTAATCAACAAATGCATGTTTTCACATTCGTTTTTACCTTCACATGTGTATGTGTGTGTTTGTGAGTTTAGGTGGGCGCACAGTAAGGCGCCTTATTAAATTATTAATTTGTGTAATTTTTAATATTTTATTGAGTTTGTAGTTAAAATTTTTTTTCTTTTTTTTTCTTGGTCCATTTTCGCTTTGAACTTGAAGAGAAGATGGCGTTAGATATTTGTAGAATTACATGGCAATACATATATGTATATGCATTAGGGTGGCTCTTTTTCTATATTTTGTTCGGTTGTAGGGAATAACTTAGGGATTACGAAAGAATAAGATTTCGCGTTAATAGAAATTTTTTTAATCAAGTTAATTCATCCATAACAACGCAAACTCTAAAACTCTTTTTTTTTTAATTTTCGAAGTAAATTTTCTGAATTCGAAAATGAAAATTTGTGAAAAATATTGCACTTCGACAAAAAAAAAATTTTAGAGCATTTGCAATTTTTTTTTTAATTTTCTAAGAAAATTTACTAATTTTGAAAACTACAATTTTGAGAAAAATATCGACAAAAAAAAATAAGTACCTATCTGCAAATTTTCGAAGTAAATTTCTTGAATTCAAAAATGAAAATTTTTGAAAAATATTGCAATATTTTTTGGAATTTTCGAAGTAAATTTCCTGAATTCGAAAACGAAAATTTTGAAAAATATTGCATTTCGACACAAAAAATTAAAATAGTATTTGGAATGCTTTTTTTTGAATTTTCGAAGTGAAGTTCTTGAATTCGAAAATGAAAATTTTGCAATTCGACAAAAAAATTAGAATAGCATTTGTAATTTTTTTTCGAATTTACGAAGTAAATTTCCTAAATTCAAAAATTCAAAATTTTGAAAAAAATTAAGAGTGTTTTTTGGAATTTGCGAAGTAAATTTCCTTAAGTTAAAAATGGAAAATATGAAAAATTTATTAAAAAAATAAATAGTATTTGCAATTGTTTTTTTTTTTTTTTTGAATTTTCGAAGTAAACTTCTTGAGTTCGAAATTGAAAATTTTTTAAAATATTGCACGATGGCAAAAAAAATTAAGAGAGTATTTGAGTTGAGTTTTTAATAACATTTTTCCGATTCCGATCCGGAGATTGAAGAAATAAATCCCGATTTTTCAGTTATCGGGATTGGTATTCCTAGTGCCTATGCTCTAGCAAAATGATAAAATATAGGCAAATTGAGATCCATCTTCGAATTTATATTTTTCTTCAATTGAAAAGAATTGAGTGTTCCACAAGCACAACATCAAGCGACGTAATGAAAAGAACGCTGGCGGCCACCCTAATGTACATACCTACAACATACCCACTGTGTTGAAGAATTCACTTACAGATATGAGGTAAAGTAAATTTTTAATAAATTTTATCGAAATTATGTGCTAATGAAGTCAAACAATACGAATACGTGTTCTTTGTAAGTATACAAGTAGATAAACCAAAATCGAAATGAGCGGCACGAAACGTTTGATCTCGGTGTTTGTTTGGAAAATACTTAAGGTAACAACAACTACAACAAGATCAAGAGAATACTACGCTATGTTGCAACAATATTTGCTATAATTTGTTTTATGATTTATTAAGTATTTGTAAAGAAACATATAAATTATATGAAAATTTACGAAATCTCGAATTAGTCGGTTAGTTTTGTTTTTGAAAAACTACACAGGAATCACTCAAAAATTCTATTTAGAGTTATGGAGGTACAAAAGCGATGCGATGGAAGCTCAAACCAAATTATTAGCTAATTAATGTAAACAGAAGCAGCAACAAATATTTGTATAATTAGAAATTTTTTTTGGAATTTAAAAGAAAATTAATAAATAACGAATCATAAAGCACGTATGAAGTGAAAAAAAAATTGTAATTGAAAATATTATGCAAATATTTTAATCTTTATCTATTTTACTTATGTTTATGTCTAATGCAAGAAAACTTTGTTTTCCATCGTCTCTAGAACTACTGGATAGATTTTAATCGATATCGGATATCGACTTAATAGATGTACAGTGGCGGACATTAATGCAGGTACAGTCTACGTTTTTAGCAAATTTTTTTGCTAAAAAAATTATTTAAAAAATTCCTTGATAAAAACATGTGCCAAGGTCTAATGCTGTAAATAAAAATCTTGTTTTTCAAATCTTCACAAAATTAACAAAAATTGAAAGAGATGTTATCAAAATTTAAAATTTGTTTCCCAAAATTTTTAGAATTTTTCGAAATCTGTTGTTTTTTAGGCCATTAAGTTTTCATATGATAAGGTACTAATCTCATCTTAGGGAAAATTTTTATAAATCTTTTTTTTTTATGTTGGAGAGTTTTGTTTATTTCTTCTTTCAAGTTTATGAAAGTTGGAAAAAACGCTATAAATTATAAGACTAACACGCTTTTATTAAAACATTGAATGAAAATTACAAGATTTTTCACTTTTTGACCGATAACTCAGTTATCGATAAATGTATCGAAATATATCGAAGTGCAAATAAAACCTGGGGACTTCCCCTTTCGGTTGATATTGTAGGCTAATTTTTGGGCAATCACATTTTGACCGATAACTTAGTTATCGATAAATTTATCGAAATATATCGAAGTGCAAATGAAGCCTGGGGACGCCCATATTGCAGGATTATTTTAAGGTTTTTGGGCAATCACATTTTGACCGATAACTCAGTTATCGATAAATTTATCGAAATATATCGAAGTGCAAATGAAACCGCGGGACCTCTTTTTACGTTTGATACCCATATTGTAGGATAATTTTAAGGTTTTTGGGCAAACTCATTTTGACCAATAATTCAGTTATCGATAAATTTATCGAAATATATCGAATTCAAAATGTGATCCATAACTCAGTTATGGGCAGTGGTTTGAAAAACTCTCCGAGTATATTTCTGCCATAGAAGGGCTTCTCAGCAAAAATCAATCAGCAATCAAATTTTGACCGATAACTCAGTTATCGATAAATTTAAGTAAAAATTCATCTGCTTTGTAGATCAAAAATTTATAAAAAAATTTCTATAAAAAAAAATTCAAAAAATTAACAAGGCAGTAAATTTGAACATGAGACCAATACACGTTCTCATCAACAGAATACACATTATCTCTCCCATTCACCGTAAAATGTAAAAGGGTATCACATTTAGCGCTAAGTGACAGCGTGCTCGACCCAGACAACTTAAACTTAAATAATTTAACCTTAAACTTTTTTCTAAAAACCACACCACACACAACTCTAACCTCAACATTTTCCCACTACCACATCTTATCTATCTTCAAGTTATTTTGCTGATTTTCAATTCGTTTGTAATTTTTTTGTTTTTTATTGCATCATTTCGCCATCACTCAACAATCACTTAACGTCTTCATTGAATGCAATAAAATTTTGCTGTCAACATCACAAATGACTTTTGAATAAACTCTCGCTTTGCTTGCTTCAAACAACAATAACAACAACACCAACACACATATACAAGCGCACTAACACATACTAATAAACACCCACATATCAGTCAAAGTACAGTTGATATGCACTCACACACACACACACATGAAGTAGTCGTACATCAGTACTTAGCAGCAGTCAGTGTCCTTGTCATTTGAGTTGCAATATATTCATGAATTTGTGTGGCTCATAAAAGTCAATCACATGCTCATCTGTCATGTGACAAATGATTTAAAAATCACTAGCACCGATAAAAACTTCAACTGTAATGTCAGTGCGCTCACATACATTCATACATACATACATACATATTGATGTAATGGTAGTAGCCTTGCTCCTCTCTCGACCCCCTTTACAAACGACCTTAGTTAACAGTTGCAATCAATGAAAATACAATATGAATTTATATATGTGTGTGTATGTGTGTGTGTGTGCGTGTGTGCTAAAGTGAAGTACAAATCCATCACATATGGCATTGAAGAAAAGACAGTTGGAGATCAGCAAAAGCACTAATGCACATATAGGCCTTCTCTCGCATAAGGGGGTATTAACAAAAGTTCGTAAAATTTTTTTTTAAGAAAAACTTAAATGAATTGTGATTTAAAAGTGGGCAGTGCCACGCCCACGTGAAATTTTGTTAACTTTAAAGGAACTTTATTTTGTTTATCCACACTATCTCGAAAACGTCTTAACTCACATATATATGTGGAATTTGGTACGTCGATACCGGGTTGCCACCTAATCAAATTTTTTTTTTTGAAATATCTCGAAAACAACTTAACCCATTTGATTGAACTTTTGACATAAGAATTGCCACTACGTAGTTTTTACCGAGGTTTCGACCCTCACCATATTTTACGGGGTTGCCACCTACCTCATTTTTTTTAATTGTTATGCAGTAAGATAAAGCAATATGGTTATCCAACGAAAAGTATTTTACGTTTTATTTCAACAAAAGCTTTTGTAGATAGCGTTACCACGTAGTGTTGCCACCTAGTCCCTTTATATTTATTTTCGGGAATATCTCGAAAACAACTTAACCCATTTGAATGAACTTTCAAAATACGCAAAAGCATAAATTTCAAGCTTTCCTGCTTAAGAGTTGCCACTAAGTAGTTTTTCCAGAGGTTTCGACACTCAGCATTTGTAATGGGGTTGCCACCTACATATTTAATTTTTTAATTTGTAATGAAGTAAGATAAAGCAATATGGGTATCCAACGAAAAGTATTTTACGTTTTATTTCAACAAAACATTTGCAGAGTGTGAACCCACGCAGTGTTGCCACCTAATCTAATTATATTTATATAAATGTATCATATTATGTCCCGAAAACAACTTAACCCATTTGAATGAACTGTTAACATACGCAAAACAATAAATTTCAAGCTCTAATGCTTAAGAGTTGCCACAAGGTAGTTTTTACAGGGTTGCCATCTTTTAGAAATTTTTAAAAATTTAAATAGATGTGCCTGGGTTGCCACCTAATTATACTATTTTTATTTTTTTTGCATATCCGTGATCCTCTTTATGGCCTCTCTGGTTGAAGCGTCCATTATAATAACTCGAAAAATTACTCAACCAGACCCAGTGATTTGAGCTAGGTCAGCTTTGTCAGCTGTTTGCAAAAATTAAAAGAAATTTGTGTTACTTCTGATCATCGAAACGAACTTTCGTTTGTCCCCTCTTATATGTATAGACACTCATATAACATATGGATTTATTTACTTCCGTCTTACACTTCAAAGTGACTTGCTGAGCAAAAAAAAAAACAAAAATGTTCATATAAAACGAGAAGATGCTGCATTGAGCCTTTATCTGATGGCTCGAAAAAAACTCCAAAAAAAAAACGAAAGTCGGAAACAGACACTTTAAACGCTTTGCGATATTGTCAATCAAAATTCAATAGAACCAAGTGATTCATGAGACCACAATCCTGTGATGATGTGTGAAAAAAATGCAGAGAAAGAAGTTGCAGAATAAGAAGATGAGCAGCAGCTCAAGGCTTTGACACTCATTTTTCAACTCACCTCATGCGTTCTTCCTCTCACCTGCAACCTTTCCTTCTGCCTTTGGACGCCAATCAACTTCATCAAAAGCGCTGAAGTGTCATTCGTCCTGCCAGAAAGAAGAAAAGTCAGTAGTGTTTGTTGACTGCGGCTGCTGACAATAAAGTTTTGCATGTTTGTTTGTGTGTGTGTATGAGAGAGAGTATGAGTGTGTGGTAGGACCTACAAACAGGCAATTCACTCAATCACAAATCACTTGTAGGCAGGACAGCAATGACATCGCACATTAAGAAGAGGTCATATGAGTGTATGTGGGAGTGTGTGCTTAGACAGTTGAGTAAGTGAAAAGTGAGTGAGGATATTTTATAAATACAATTACACTTCAAAGTATAAATGCTGTAGCATCACTTTAACTCGTTCTTCTTGGCTGTTACATGAAATATGATATCAATAATTTTTAATATGAGTACGGTGTCATATCACTTCTAAGATTTTAGCTCTTTCCGAAAATATATTTAGGTGGTGCCACGCCCCTTTTTCCGATAGCTCCTACTTTCTCTCGTGAGTATGTCATTGATATCTTATATCTCTATACCAATTTTCATGTCGCTACTATGAAAAATTTTGGAAATATTCAACCTGAAAAGCTAAGTTTGTGTGGGATGTGCCACGCCCCTTTTTCTAATAGCTCTCAGTATACTTCCCGTTAGTATGGTAATTATATCTTATATCTCCGTATCCCTATAATAAATTCTTTTGAACCTATTGCATCTGTAAATTAAAGTGTGTGTGGGAGCTGCCACGCCCTCTTCATATTTTATTTTTTTTTATACTTTTATTTCTTAACTTTAAAGGAGAGGTCTCTACCATTAATGCAACCTTGTCGAAATTTTAATTCAGGTAGTTAGGGTTGAGTTCGTTTTCAAGCTCTTTATGAGATATTCATTGTTGGAAAGGCTCCTAACTCCAAAGCAGACCTGTTAAATTGTAATAGTAATGAATAATCAATTTATTAGATGGCTTTTTTAATCGGTAATGATTATTTTAATTGTTTTCAATAAAATAAAAATATAAGAAAAATCTTAAGAAAGTCATGATTTTTTCACGATTATTAAAAATAATCAAAACTAATCAAAAGTTTATTAAAAAAACAACATTTTTTTATTTTTGATTATTTTTTTTTGATTAATTTTGATTATTTTTATTTTTTTTGATTACTTTAGATTATTTTTGATTTTTTTATAGTTGTTTTGATTATTCTTGATTACTTTTGATTATTTTTTGAGTTTTTTTGATTATTTGAAATAATCGTGAAGAAATCATGATTTTAGTTCAATTATTTTTAATTTAATGGGAAAATAATCATTAAAAATTTAATTTTTTTGATTACTT
>OX608080.1:96539830-96542330 GCA_951509765.1 Sphenella marginata | reverse complement strand
AGGACAAAAAAAAAAAATAATCAGAAAATTAAAACTAAACAAAACAAATATGGAATTCTAAGTACGTGCGAAAACATGGATTGTATACCTAGTTGTGAGATATTGCGGTAATGCAATTAAAGTGGAATAGTTTTATGAGGAGAGTATTTCGGTGCATTGTAATAACAGAAACGAAAACACACAACAGAAAACCTCCCATCGAGTACATTTGAATTCCGATATTTTTTTTTTTTTTTTATGTTCGAAAAGCAATTTCACTTATTTTATATGGTTAGATGCATCCACAACAACAGTGTGCCTTATGAAAAGTGTTTTTATCTTAGCATAAACGGCTCTAAAGTTATTAACAGTCAAAGTTTAAAAATTTTTTCACTCATAAGTGGGCGGTACCACACCCCTTTTCCAAACACTTCATAAAAGCTTTAACAGAATGATCATATCAATAAAGCTACCACTTTTCATTATGATAGCTATAGTTAGGTTTTTCGAATTTTTCGATGTCGAAAAAAGGGGGTGTGGTTATGGTTCGATTTCGCCCAAATTTAGTTAAAATCTCATTATTATCATTATTCATTATTTGTTTCTTGGATATTATCTCGTTTTATACGTTTTTTTGAACTTCTCGTAATCGAAAAAGGGGCGTGGTTATGTAAAGATCTCGCCCAAAGCACATCCAATTTCGATTTCCCCTGAATTTCAATATTACTGCTGTACTTGTTATTGATTAATATCATTTTATGGGATTTTCGAAACTTTCGATATCGAAAAGTATGCCAATTTTTACTCAAGTTATCGTGTCCACTAACGATCGGACATGTGTTAATCGATTGCTCTGTTAATTCTAAAAAATTTGCTATATGGAACTCAACTCGATTATTTTATACCGTTACAAACTACCGTTATACTCGTATGCAGTAGAGTACTACAACTACTAGTAGAAGAGCTGGGTAAAAAAATTAATTTTTGCACTTTCAAATGCTTTAGTCAGAACTAAACAAAATAAATATTTTGAAAAAAAAAAAAAAATTATTGTAAATCTTCGAAAATTTCAAAATTTCGATATCGAAACTGTAAAAGTTGGCTATTAAATTTTGGCCAAAAATGTCTAGAAATTTCCAGAAAAGAGATATTTTGAAAAAAAAATATGAATTTCGAATTATGGTCCGAAATTTTTTTTTAAATTTTTTTTTTTAACTTTTGAGTCTAGTCCGATTGGATAAACAAAATCCACTCAATGTTGATGTCTAAAAAAAATTATTTTAAATCGTCGTAAATTTAAAAATTTTCGACATCGAAAATGTAAAATTTCGCCATTAAATTTTAGACTAAAATTATTTGTTTTTATGACTTTGATATATCTCAAATTTTAAGAAACGTGCATTTTTTTCCAAAAATATGAATTTGGAATTTTGACTCACACAATTTTTTTTATTTATTTATTTTATCAACAGCTGGGTATAGAAATAAATTTTTGCACTTTCAAATGTTCTAGACAGAGAGTTAAATAAAATAAATATTTAAAAAAAACAATAATTTTTGATCTTCGAAAATTTAAAATTTTCGATATCGAAAAAATTAAAATTCGACATTAATCCTGAAATTTTCAGAAACGTGTATTTTTTCAAAAAATATGAATTTCGAATTTTGATCCAAAAAATTTATTTTTAATTTCTTTTTAACTTTTGAGTCGTGCTCTATCATGCAGGTAGAATGTAAAGACAAAAAAAACCTTTAATTGTGAAAATCAATAAATATTGAGTTTAACTATTTGAACTAGACTAGGAAATTCGTAAATTAAAAAAAAAAATGTTTGTCAAAATTCTCTGTATGTATGTATGTATGTTTGAGTTCACAACTAGGTATAATGCAGATCAAAAAAAAAAAAACCAAAACGGACTAAAATAAATACTTTGCGGCGCAATATGCAAATAATGGCCATCACTTATGCATCCCTTCCCCCCCTCTAATAGCATTCAATCAACACGCCATACGCACGCATTACGCGTGTGTGTGTGTAGGTGTGCTTGTGACAATGCCACCACTACTACCAGCAATACCGTCACCACCATGGCGTATACGCAATTAATGATCGAATGTGACAGTAAAATTAAAATATCACAAACAGACAATAATAATTATGTGCTTAGCGGATGTTAGTGAGTGTGTACGTAAATGCATATGTATGTGTGTGTGTGTGTAATAATGTGTTTTAATATAATTAAAGCAAAAATTTGCATTAAAATGTTATAAATATTTAGATAAAGCATTACAATAAAATTACAACAACAAAAAAATACTAAACATAAATAAAATACAGATATGAATTTTGCAAAGTTGTTGTGCAATTAAAAAAAAAAACAATAGAGCTCAAAAACCAACAAAAAAACGCACACTGTAACGATTATTATTAATTTTTGGCTAAAAACCAAAAAACCGCTACCAGCAGCAAATCAACCAGAGCAACAACAACAAACAGAGTCAAACACAGCAATGCATTAGC
>OX608080.1:96507330-96537330 GCA_951509765.1 Sphenella marginata | reverse complement strand
TGCATGTGTGTGTTTACTTCCTATAGTGCATGCAGTCCTCTACAATCAAATTTGATATAATAGCTTGTCAATAGATAAATCAACGCGCCAGTTCTAAATAATAAGCGTAATTGAATTTTAAAAATTGAAAGAAAAAAATATGGAGACCGTTGTTTTTCCACCAATAATAGCCCTTTGACGCCTCTTGACTTGTTCAGTTTCGATACTTTGGGGATAATTCTCACACCTTTTTTATGGATTTCCTATAATCAGCATCATTTCTAGGCGCTAAGCCGTCTAGACTTAGATATATTGCGGTAAAAACCTTCTAGGCCGGATCTTGTTGGTTCAATATTATTCCATTTCATTTCGTTTCCCTTTCTTACGGGTTGTTCTGGGGCTTCAGTTACGGTTTTAAGTCATATCTAAGTTGCGATTTTGACTACTAAACTGTTTCCTAGTTCGATTAGGATTCCAATTTAGATTTTAGTTTCGGTTCCGATTTTTCGATTATTTTTAGTTTTTACTCTGGTTCAGATTTTGAATTCATTTAAAGCTCTCAATTCCTTTCCCATTGCAGTTTCGGTAACCTTTCAAAGTATAGTTCTAGACTAATTTTCCGTTCTATTTCTACACTTTGTTTCTGCTTACACTTCAGTTTCAGTTCCAGACTCCATTTTCGATTCAAGCTTTTGCTCCGACTCTCTTTTCGGTTATTACTAAAGTTCAAGTTCTTTTTCCGTTCCGTTTCGGATCTCGAGTTCCGCTTTCATTTCCGTTCTTCTGTTTAGTACAAACTCCACTTTCGTTTATTGGTTTTATATTTTTTTATTATTGTGCCAGTTTTGGTTTCGGTTGTTTCTAAAATCAGTTTTCGTTCCAGTTTGAGTTCCATTTTTGGTTTAGTTTCAGTTTTGCTTCTGTTCCTACTTTTTATTCAATTTCGGTTCAAATTTGGTTATACTATTTCTTAGAGTGCCCGTTCCGATTATATTTACAGGCATGGTTCCAAACTCAGTTCCCATTTCATACCAGTTTTGTTACTCGTTCCGGTTTCAGATTCAATTAAGCTTACTTATTAGATCTAGGCTGGTTGCCGGTTTTGGTATTGCTTCCATTAGGGCTTCAGTTTCTATTTCCGTTTAAGTTTCGGCTCCCTTTACGATTGCTGTTCGAGTTGCGATCGTAGTTCCGGTACCAGATTTGATTCTTCTTTTTGTTCTAGTTTCAATTTCAGGTCGTTTCGTTTTCTGCTTGGTTCAAGTTTTTCTTCATTACACCAACTAGCTTCTGTTCCATTCCCAAACTGGTACCAGGTTTGGTCTGAGGCTACGTGGTGATTTCGATTATAATTTTCTCTCAAGTTTGTCTTACTGCTTTGGTTCTAGGTTTTAGTCACGGCTAAACGTATGGTTCAGAATTCTCTACCAATTTCGGTTCCAGTTTCGGTTCCACATTTGGTTTAATTTTTTTTCTAGTTTCGATTAAATTTTCGGCTCCAGTTTTGATTTGGTTCTAATTTTTTTTTTTCATCAAAGAAATTTTCCCCCATTTATTGGGGGTCTTCCACATCTAGAAACACACATTCTACTTCGCAATAAAATAACATATTAAATAATGCTCATTTAATGTGTCTTTATACCCCAGTGACATTAGTAAAACAAGTCACCGCTACATTGACTCATCATTAATGTCATTTATTATGCGACATTATAGAAGACCAGCTGCATTGCGGTGGGATTTTGAATGTGTCTGTCATGTGGTGGACATCACATCGAGTACAGCAAACGTCCAATGTCAATCATCGTCAGCTTTGCTATAAAATTACAATAAGGATGTCATTTGTTACTAATACCAACTGGTATTAAACAATAAATAGGTGAGTGTGTGTATGTATGACAAATATGTTTTATTGTCGGAATGAATGCATTTGGTTTGATGATGTCGACATTTGCATGTGCCAGCCAGTCAAATGACGAAATAAATTTTATAACAAATTAATCATTTAAATACATACATATATGAAGGGGCAAGTAATACTTTAAGGTCAGCTTATTTAAAATGTCGCATGCGGAAAATGCTCGAAATTTCTGGGCACCGAGGATTTCATAGTGGACAGTGGCAAAAGGAACTCTTAGGGTTGCCACCTCATCCTATTTCTTTTTCTTTTGTACATACATACATTTTTATTCCGAAAACCGACATGACCCTTTTGGATGCACTTTCAACTATGCGTAATTTACAGCTTTTAATTGTTGTAGTAAAGCGTTGCCAGTTAGGGTGCTTTTTCAGGGTTGCCACCTATTTCAGTTTTTATATGAAATAAGATTGACCAATATTACTATCAAATCTCGGACACTTTTTATAGTATTTAATTTAAAAATAAATTAAAAATTCTAGAGATTTACCGCTTGGGGTTACCACCTAACATTAATACGCATATTTCCTTGCAATCTGTTTTTTCTACAACAACCTCGGAAATGACTAATGCTGCGTTAAAGTACTTCCTTAAAATATTTCTATTGCTTTTTTTATGAAAAGAGATATGCCAAACTATTTCAAAAAAGCTATTTTAAGTTATAAATAACAAGTAAGGTTGCCACCTAATTCTATTATTTTTTTTCTTTTGTCCATACATTCTTATCCCGAAACCGACATGACCAACTCGGTTGTACTTTTGACTATTTGAAATTTTCTGCTTTTATAGTTGTTATAGTAATAGTTGCCCGTTAATATTCAGCGTTGCCACCTTTTTGAATTTTTTATATGAAATGAGGTTTACCCTTAGGCCATCAAAACATGGATACTTTTGTTTGTATTTAATTTAAATAAAAAATGTTTCAAAAAAAATATTTTAAGTTTGAAAATCAAGTAAGGTTGCCACCTAATTCTATTATTTTTGCTTTTATACATACATATATTGTTATTCCGAAACCGACATGACCAACTCGGTTTCACTTTTGACTATGGGTAATTTGCTATTTTTATAGTTGTTCTAGTACTAGTTTCCAGTTATTCTTCAGGGTTGCCACCTTTTTGAATTTTTTATATGAATTAATAGGTGCCAATATAACCATCAAACCATAGATAAGTTCTTTGCGTAGTATTTAAAAAAAAAAATTTGCGGTTTTACCTGCTAGAGTTGCCACCTATGTAAGTATTATGATGTCTTAATAACATGATCTTGAAATACCAGTTACTTGGTATTTTATAAGTCTAACTTGCACAAAATAATCCACCTGAGTAATAAATCACTGCACTAATCCCTTTTTATTTCTCTTTGCATTAAACGAAAGTATTTTTTAAAAATAAATTATTACGACAGGAAATTAACATAAATTAAATCGAAAACTCATTTATATGGCACATACCCATAAGCGATAAAATGCAAAAAAAAAGTGAACTTGATTGACGAAAGAAGTTGGAGTAACAAAGCGAAAGTTGTCGTTCGTCGTCAAAATTAGTCATAATGTAGCTGTAAAATAATTTTGATGACCAGTCGTTAAATGATTTGCGCTGAGTTAATTTACTCCAAAAATATAAAACGTTCAGCAGCTAAATGATGCGGATATGCGCTGACAGCTGTCCACAAAAAGCATATGAAGTCAGTTAGCATTTATGTGTGTATGTATTTATAAGTAAGTGAAATAAATGAAAACGTAATAAATTTGGATATGTCGTATATTTATATGAATAACATATGAATTATGTGTCTGCTGTTTAAAATAACAGGATTTCAATAAATAATTGTATTACTCTTCGAATTTTTGTTGTTGTTGCAATTTAAAAAAAAAAATAAAATAAAAAAAATAAAAAAAACATTTGAGGTGCTGACTACAGATTTCAGCGGAACTTTTCTTCAACCTTGTACGGCTGCTTCAAAAGAATTCAAAATTCCATTTCGTCGGTGATTGCGCTGACTTGCCCTTGAAAAAAAATTCAAAGATCACTTGACTAGTCTTCAAAGAGACTGCCCCACGTATAGACCCTTTAGTCACCTGTTGGCTATAATTTATTATACAAAAGAAAATTTGTATTTGTGTCGCATATTTTTAGGGGTTAATCTAATTTAGTTTTTGTAGCATACTTAAGGGGGTTAAATTACAGATTTGGGCAGGCAAAGGATTAGTGCTTTCGTACCCGTTCGAGTATAAATGCGTAGAATTGTGCTCTCCATAGAACATGCTCAAACAAATGTCCACCTCATACAGAGTGATCACAAGTGGCTCAGGTCGCATCTTCCTTTGCGACTCATCCCGGATGCATTCTAGATAACCGTCGTATTTGTTGTGCTGTAGATAATCACAAACAATTACACATCCTTACAAAGTGCTCATACAAAAATATGTCCTTACAATGATTATAACCCTAGATATTTTACACAAAACTACATTTGATCCACCAACAGTCAACCACCTAATACTCAAACCCTAACGTGAAGGCAGACTATCTTACATACAAAAATAATGTCGGACGAAATAGAAACACAGAAATTGTAGCTCAGGCTGTCAGTTTCATTTATTGTATGTCTGCACAGCTTGTCAGTCATTCAATAGTTTTGAAATTGCCAATGTCACTTACAGCTCAACTCAACTCAGCTCAATTCAACTCAACTCAGCTCAGTGCAATGCAATGTAGAGACACAAAAGCATATAAGACAAAGACAATCGTTAAATGAGAAGAATGTGCAAGTAAATGCAAGAAGTAGTGAAGACAATTCAAATGTAGGGAAAAGCTTAAGAAACTTAAAATTTCGCTAAATGTAAGTGAGGAGTTAACTGTAAGCTATGTCATTTCCACATCAGCCAAGGAGGAGGCGCAAATATTAAGTAAGAGACTAAACGACAAAATTGATTTCTGCTCAACTAATAGGGGAAATATGTATAGTTAGTTTATTTTTGTTTTGTTAAAATGCTGATGTTGATGGACAGGACATGACGGCGTTCTGGAAATCTTGTTAGAGGAATCTTTTATTATACAAAGTCAGCTGGTGGTTTGAAAAAGTAAAATTCTTGTTACTGGAAAATACCATACACTTGAATTAAATATATATGATTATAAGAAAATTATGCTCTTTTCCAATGTACACATTAAGGTGGGTCATCAACACGCATTACAAGTAATAAAGAATTTTTTAGGCATTTTTCGAGGTTGCCAGATAATTAATTTTGTTCTTGATACCCAACAGTAGGGATATTCTGGCAATTTTTTTTTTTTAGTTTTACTTTCCAGAAGTGTTTTTTTTAGCTCGTGTTAGGGTATTATAACTATGTAATAGGAATTTATAATTATATAATAGGTTTACGTGGCAACTCTTGGCTGTAACCGGAGATAGAACTATTTGTATTGGCTTTCGTTTTATGCAACTTTTGGCATGACAATTAAATTTTATTCAATTTCGGATAAGTGACAGCACTCCAAAAAATCTTAAGCGCCAGTTTTTTTTTTAATTTCAGATAGGCGGCAGCACTTTAAAAATAACCTGAGTGGCAACACTGAGGAAAAAAAGCTCATACTGAAGCAAATAACCTACATAAAAAACTTCATAAAAATGTCTCACATTGCGTTCGAAATGAAAGCGAATATACAAAAAAATAGATGCAACAGCATAAGGTGGCAACTCTACTAAAATAATTTTCTTGTTGAAATATGGTAAAAATTCATCCAAATCGGTATAACAGAATTAGGTTACAAGCCTATTGACACCGTTACCTAGAAATACGTTAGCTGAAACACGATGTAAAAAAGTTTTTAACAAAATTGAAATAGGTGGCAGCGCTTAGATGGAAAGCTTTAACAGTACACTGTCTAAATTACATCCTGAAGGTCTTATTACTAGTAGAACTTGTGAGAAGGCATTCCCTTACAGCGCTGGTTAGGATCTGGGCTGAAATTGGGTAATCTTAAATAGAAACTTTTTCGCAATGAGAAGGACCACCCTACTATTGCAACTACTACGGTGGAAAAATGAATGCCGAGTATAGAAATGATGTGAGGTTTTTGGGAGCATCATACACTGAGGGTTTCCTACTAATGCCCACCAACCTACCGAAAAACCAGTGACATCTCAAATGAGTATGATGAGCAAAACCGGAAGGCTGCAATATCGCCAAGCTCACATGTTCAGCTTAAGACAAGTGTCATTCTTTTGCCAGTACAGCTCGAACTGAGCACAGTCACACACAACTGCACACTTGACAAGACACAAACCAAACTGAACTTTCGAATCAGCTGCGAAGAATTCAAACTCAAGTTCAAATAGCTAACGCCAACCAACCGATTGCTACTTCTTAGCACAATTCAAGCTCAGCGTTACGACTGCAATAGATTTGCAAAAACAAGAACAGTAGAAGCAGCAATTACAACAAGAAAATCGACTAGCGACAACAGAAGTAGAAGAAGAAGAAGAAGCAGCAATAGAAGATAGCAACAGCGCAGCCATGCAAAAGCGGAAGACTATGTGGCAAATAGTAAGAAACTAGTCTGGGATGATGTCACGTAGAGACATGCAAGTGACAGACAGCTACAAAGACAGACAGCAACACGATGAAATGACTGACATGCTGATAGAGGAGGCTGTGGAAGGAGTAAGAGGGGGCGGAGGAGGTCATATATTTATAAAGAGTTCATACAATTCTTGCCCTAAGCGACTATTGGGCTATGTGGGCCAAATAATGGAAGCGCGCATGTGAATGAAGTAGTGAGCGTGTAATAACGAAGAGAAAGAGAGAGAGAGAAAGAGAGAGAGAGAGAGAGCGAGTGTGTATGAGAGCGTGGTATACTAAGTGTGGGAGTGGGTTAGTAGGACTGGCATGTGCAACTGACAATTCAGCAGTGTAATGCAATACTTACTCAACGTTTGTGTGGGTTTCTTCTTAGTCGTCTTTGTGTCTTATTTCCTTAAACTATTTTTCCATATTTCCTTTTAAAATAATACTCGTTGACTGAAACTTAAAACAGTGTCCTTGTGCTGCTGTCACTTTAAGTCAGTCAATTGTAAAGTAGTCTGTTGATGTTGCGAGTTGTTGTTGTTAGTGTGCTCGATTTAAAACCTGTGATAATTATGTATATAATAATTGACTAATTATAATAATCGAACATTGTTAAAATAATTAATCGATTGCGATTAAATTTTGTTGTCCATTAATGAGGATTAATGATGATTTATTTCGTTTTAAAATTTAATCCTAGGTTTAATCAAATTAATCAAAACTTCAATTTGATTAAAATTTTTGATTAATTGTGATTAACGGGGATTAATAACAATTTGAGTTCAATAAGTGCCGTTTATGAGAAAAAAAGATTTCCTATATAACTCTTATTCAAGCTAATATGATGTATGGAAATTTTGGACTCATAAACCAGCTCATAAAAAGCATAAATGCTCCCGTTTAGGACTCCTTTCTGACTCATGTATGACTCCTATGATTTGCTGGGAATATATAATTTTTTTTTGGATGAATTTATAAAAAAAAAAAAAAATTTTTAATTTTTTTGATTTTAATTAATATTAAAATATTGAAAAATTAAATTACCAATAAAAAATTTTAAACGAATTGAAATTTTGATTAATTTGATGCATCCTAGGATTAATTTTGAGAACAAAATAAATCGTGATTAATTCTCATTAATTTAATTGAATCCTAATCGATTAATCAATTAAATAATTAGAGCAGTTTAATATAATTAATTATAATTGATCCAGATTTAACAGGTCTGGTTTCAAAGGAAACAGATTTTTACTCAGAAAAAATCTGATTTTCGGTCAAGGAAGTTTAAGTTCTAGTAAAAAGAATGCTGTCAGAACTAGGGACGGATCCAGGATTTTGGGGAGCAGGAGATCAAAATATTTTTTATGAAATATCGAGGACACATTTGATCCACAGCTCCTGAAAAATATGACTTTTTATATTCCGAAGGTGGGCTTGGACCCAAACCCCCGCGGATCCGCCCTTGTCAGAACAACAACAATCTTAAATCAAGGGAATTTGATTTCTGGTCAAAATTACCCTTCCCTTACTCGATTCCATTAAGTTTCACTATGTCTGAAATGTAGAAAGCAGCAATGGTGTGAGGAGAGGAGAACAGCAATTCAAACCGAGATTTCCTTCTAGCTGTTGGCAGAGTCGCTAAAGTCTATACTTCTTCAACGACAAAGGATCGTTTTACCTAAACACCATCTTTGGAAAGCAAAGAAGAACACGAGTGCAAAGCTGAAACGGGTACTTAATTTTACAAGAAATCAAGGAAATTATTAGATTCATGCAAGAGATATGAGAAACTGAACAACAAGGCGTTAAGCCTACTTCACTCACATAACCTCTGGAGGCAGTAACTTTAAAAAAATTTAGGAAAGTTGTGTAGTAGCAGTGGCCCAATACCGCCTCCTAGGAAAAAAGCACCAAGCTTCCCTTCCAATTCATCTAGTTTTTTCCTGCAAAATGGCGGGACCAACATGTTCCCTGTCGACTCCTAACGACTCCTAACAGATGACTATAGCATAGAGCTTGGTTTCAAATTATCGAAAACCTCTCAACCCTGTACTTCAAGACCTTGGAAGCAATTTTTTCTAACATTGAATGCCTTCCGCTGTCCAGAGTAGTGATCCATGGTAACTTCTTTTAAGTTTCGGACACTATTAAGTAATATCTTGAGAACAGGGACGGCTCCAACGAGATATGTAGTTTTCAAGTCCAAACCCGCCTCTTACGGAATTCAAAAAATCACACTTTTCAGGAACTGTGGATAAAAAATAAACTCTAAATTTAATTTAAAAAAGGGAAGGCTTTTCAAAACCCTACTTTCGCCACAACTTGAGACCAAAGACCTTATTAAGCTTAAATTTAAGTATTTGCAACAAAAGCTTTCTTAAATCTTCAAATGTTCCACAGCTCCAATACGAATTGACATACTAACTATTGAAGTTTTCATATGAAATATCTTAGAAACAAAAGAAGCAACCCAAAGAATAAATACGTTGTATGTGACGTCAAAGGATGAGGGATAAGCAGCACAAAAATCTATATTCGCGTAAAATGACAGCTCATTCGTCAAAAAGCACAAAGGATGAGAGCAACAGAAGAAGAAGAAGAACAAAATAGAAATAAAAATGAAAAGAAAATATTACAAAAACACAAAAGTTGAACTCTTCATCAACTTTGCACACCCAAAATGAGAGGTTTTTGTTTTTGGGTGAACTCATAGTTATACGTTGTTGACGTACGGACGGACGTACGAAGGAGCGGTCGGTCGTTCTATCAGCTGGTATGTTGGGTCGGTCGTTTATTAGTATTATTTTAGTTGTTGTTGTTGTTGTTGCTATTCTTATATATCACTCTTGGCAAAATTTGACGTCTCCATATTGATGTGCAATGTGCATTATTCTTTACATTTGATGTTGTTGTTGTTGTTGTTACTTGGTTTTTATTGTCCCAATTGGCCTGCTTAGCTTAGATTGTGTTGTTAGTATTTGTTGTTGTATATTGCTGTCTTTCGTCGACAACCTACGACGGACGTCGAACGATGGAAGACATTTTCTTTACGTTTGCCAAATATCTAGCAGTTTTTCTTCTTACTTCGGACATCCTCAACTGATTTGTTTGGTACGCGCGCTGTCTTCGAGCTGCCAATATCCTGCAAGCTCATACTCAGTTAGTATGAAGCGCAAGAAGGGGGGGAAAGAGCACGCCAATGTCATCAAATGCATCATCAACAAAACAGCAAAAGCGTTCTGTTATACACCCAAGACGTTGAAGCCGAAGTACGTGAGACGTGAGTGGGGGCAAAAGCAAAGCTCAACAACACAAGCAAAACTCACAAACTAAAGGCAAAGTTGGCACATTATAATCCATCTCGCATGTCCTGCTTTACTGTTGAATACTGCCACTGCCACTGACACGGCCACACATTCATATTCATTTCTTCACGAAAGTTCAGCGTCTTACGTTCGTCCACTTTTGTGCTGCAACCAACAACACGCCTTTTTGTCATTACTACACCACTACACACTCATACTGGTGTAGGTACAGTGTTGCGTAAAATGAAAGCAAGGCATATGTATGTACATTAGAGTGGGTTGATTTAAAAAGTGAAAAATCGCCATAGCGGAAACTATTCTACGGGTCATTATAAGCAACTCTGCTGAAGAAACTTTTGGTCTAAAACCGACTTTGACCCACCGGAAATCGCGTTGAAGTTTCATAGTTAGGTAATGAAAATTTTTGTATGCGACCTATCACACTGCGTGACAGCGAGCATTAACTTTTTGCGGGACATACCTTAAGTTGTAGTTCTAGTCAAGCACACAAAAACTACACAGCGAGAATTTCAAAAAAATGGTCACCATCTGGAAATAGGGGGCAAAAACCCCTTTTTAATTGTTTCAAGGATATATCTGAAACTATAACAGGTCGATGTATGTATGTACATTGCAGATATTCCAAAAAAATTGATACGGTCAATCATTATTAAGCCAATAGAATCCAAATCAACCGTTTATAGAATTTTTGTCAGTCTGTCTGTCTAAATGTTTGTAATCGCATCACTCAAAAACTGCTGAATGTAATTAAATGAATCTTTCGTCATTTATTAGTAGACGTTCAATTTAAAATTTAAGGTATCCCTTATTTCAATAACTCGACCAGTTTCCGAGTTATCGACCAATAAGTGGGCCAGGGGTGAACAAAAATGTGTAAGTACAATATGGGTATGAAACGAAAGGTGCTTACGAGTGATATCATAATCAATGTGATAAGTTTCAATATCTCAGCTTGTTTCGGAGATATCCCCAAACATGTGATGTGATGTATTTTGCCAAGTATAAATGGAATGATATGTTACCAAAGACTTTCTTTATTTATAGGATTCTAGGGTACCCCAGGATTATTTATCTATAAAAACAACTAAAGACTATGAGTCCTTTTGCGAAAAATTGCAATTTTGAAAAGCTATTACTATATATGTATATTAAACAATTTGTTCATACATCAGAATAGCTCTACAATAATACCTACCCAAAAAGGAAGTTCAGGGTAACTGAACCTTTGATTTCGAGTTGGTTTCTGAAAAAAAAAAAATTTTAAATTGCATACCATCTTTTCACAACATGCAATGTGCTTAGCTATGGCACCGATGGCTGTTCTTGGTCCGCTAGTTTTTGAGTTATCGAGGAGGCACCTTTTCAATAAAAGGTAGTTCATTGAAATGCAAAAGGCATATAAACCAACGCAATGGCCTTCCCAAATCGATCTCAAAACAACTAAGAACTTTTATGATGTATTTACGTAAGCCTGCTTATCCGGCTATCTAGTAATTTATATGATTTATTAATATAAAATGAAGTGCTAAATTAGACCCACGCGAGCCTTACGTTTTTCCGTCTCACATATTTGGGAATATGTGAATCGTGTGGTACCCTAGAATCCTATAAATAAAGAAAGTCTTTGGTAACATATCATTCCATTTATACTTGGCAAAATACATCACATCACATTTTTGGGGATATCTCCGAAACAAGCTGAGATATTGAAATTTATCACATTGATTATGAAATCACTCGTAAGCACCTTTCGTTTCATACCCATATTGTACTTACACATTTTTGTTCACTCCTGGCCCACTTATTGGTCGATAACTCGGAAACTGGTCGAGTTATTGAAATAAGGGATACCTTAAATTTTAAATTGAACGTCTACTAATAAATGACGAAAGATTCATTTAATTACATTCAGCAGTTTTTGAGTGATGCGATTACAAACATTTAGACAGACAGACAGACTGACAAAAATTCTAAAAACGGTTGATTTGGATTCTATTGGCTTAATAATGATTGACCGTATCAATTTTTTTGGAATATCTGCAATGTACATACATACATCGACCTGCTATAGTTTCAGATATATCCTTGAAACAATTAAAAAGGGGTTTTGCCCCCTATTTCCAGATGGTGACCATTTTTTTGAAATTCTCGCTGTGTAGGTTTTGTGTGCTTGACTAGAACTACAACTTAAGGTATGTCCCGTAAAAAGTTAATGCTCGCTGTCACGCAGTGTGATAGGTCGCATACAAAAATTTTCATTACCTAACTATGAAGCTTCAACGCGATTTCCGGTGGGTCAAAGTCGGGTTTAGACCAAAAGTTTCTTCAGCAAAGTTGCTTAAAATGACCCCTAGAATAGTTTCCGCTATGTCGATTTTTCACTTTTTTCCCTCCCCCGCAAATCAACCCACTCTAATGTACATATGTATGTATATTTGGTGCAAACAGCGGGAATCAAAGTTGGATACGAAGGTATGGGTGAATCAGGGCAGGATTTTAGGTACGTTATGTTATGTTATGTTATGTTATGTTATGTTATGTTATGTTATGTTATGTTATGTTATGTTATGTTATGTTATGTTATGTTATGTTATGTTATGTTATGTTATGTTATGTTATGTTATGTTATGTTATGTTATGTTATGTTATGTTATGTTATGTTATGTTATGTTATGTTATGTTATGTTATGTTATGTTATGTTATGTTATGTTATGTTATGTTATGTTATGTTATGTTATGTTATGTTATGTTATGTTATGTTATGTTATGTTATGTTATGTTATGTTATGTTATGTTATGTTATGTTATGTTATGTTATGTTATGTTATGTTATGTTATGTTATGTTATGTTATGTTATATCCAAGGGCACTCGTGCGTAAACTAGCAACCACTTCAACCTAGCCTACCGTAACCAACCCCAGGCAAACTTAAGCCCACTCTAAACAAGCGCACAATGCTGCCATTAAATCGCACAGCACTGTAAATATTTCCAAACAAAAAAAGAAAAGCTCACACTTGTCCAGCACTATGTTTGCCTTGACTGTCATAGTCCCAACGGCATCGCAATCGCATATGGCAGCTCAGATGAATGTTTCACATATCTTTTATAAATTCACACACACACATACATATGCACCACACACTCACACAAACAAACACACATTTACATCAATGGCGCACTCATGTGTTTGAAAATCTTTTTCTTTAGCTGATTTTCTTTCGATTTTGATGTACGACCATTGAGGAGCAGCAACATCAAGATGATGCAAACACACACACACACACATATACACCCTAACACGTTTTCCATATCAAGCAAGCTGCTCTCATATATGTATGCTGTTAGCGAACATATGGATCATTCTATTTATTGGCATAGTGGACGTGGACATGGACATGAACGGCGTATGTCGACACATCTTTGGACGCTTTGGCATATCATTCTTCAACTTGTGTATGATTTCCTTTGAATCTATCTAACTCCAACACTTTTACTTGTGTGTGTGTGTATGTGTGCAAGCAATTTTTCTTACAAGTTTTTATTACAACGTCATTGCAAGTGTATGTGGATGTGTGTGTGTGTGTATTATTTTGATAGCATTTCCACTCCTTTTTGCTGTTTTCACTATACTCCGCCACAACGTACAGTGCCTTGTCTATGTACATATGTAGCTGTGTTCTCCCTGTGTGTATGTGTGTGTGTGCTCTGTGCTTGCGATGCTTGATGTCGCTTCTTAGTTATATCTTTCGATTATTGATTCGTTTGTATTCATCATAAATTCAAAGCTGATGCGCCAACACAGCTAAGCTTAGGGGTCAATCGTTTGCGCGGCGCTATGACGCACACATCACCACATCGCTATATCACTACATCACATCATACCATTCAACCTGTCAATGCGCTCGTTTTTCCTTATGTCATTGACTGATTGAATGCCTTCATTATGCTGCCTGAAGTGAAAGGATATAAAACTCAAGATGTTGGGCAAAGTTTGTTGTTGTTTTTTTCCTTTTGCTTTGAAATAAAATATTTTTATCAATTTTATTAAATGCTTTTTATGTTTTGCTTCGCTGTTGCTGACTTGTGTAAATATAAAAAAGGAGTAAAATGATATTCATAAATGAAGAGATACTAATGTAAACAAATTCAGCGATACGAGTAGAGTGCGCTAAAGAGTTATGCATTCGTGCAGGTAGGTACTAATAACAGAGGGCTTTAGGGTTGGTTTGAAAACGTTGTTGTTTTTACTGTTTAAATTAATACAAATTTTAATTTGATTTAAATTTTTGATTAATTGCGATTAACGAGGATTAATAACAAGTTTTAAATATTTCAATATTAATTAAAATAATTTTTTTTTACAAATTCGTGCTTTTTTCATCCAAAAAAAAGTCATATATTCCCAACACACCATAGGAGTCATACATGAGTCAGAAAGGAGTAGTAAATGGGAGCGTTTATGATCTTTATGTTCTCATTTATGAGTCCGAAATGAGCGTATCTTCCTTCTTGCGATGGTTGTCCGATATGAGCCTGGTTCCATATATCACATGAGCTTGAGAAAGAGTTATATAGGACACATTTTTTCTCAGAAACGTTATTAATCCTCGTTAATCGCAATTAATCTTAAATTTTAATCAAATTGAAATTTTGATTAATTTTATTAATCCTAGGATTAAATTTGAAAACGAAATAAATCCTAATTAATGGAACACAAAATTTAATCCTTATTAATTTAATCCGATTAAGTATTCTAAAAATGTTCGAACACAAAATTGAATCCTAATTAATTTAATCCGATTAATTATTCTAATTAATCGATTATTACAAAAATAACAAAAAAATTTAATTTGGTTATCAATGATTAAAATTAATAATCATTATTTAACAGGTCTGGTTGAAACTCCCGGAAGGTTTTGTATGTGGATAGTCTTGCACCCTGGTACTAGCGGAAAGGGTATGCTTAAGTACTTGAAGCTTGGCATTGTGGACTTTGGCACCTCTAAACCACTGCCAGTAAGTCATTAACTGTATGGGAGTCTTTTGGGCATGGTTTTTCCTTGTGCCTTTTTTTAGTTTCCAGTAGAGTTGAGAGTGCCAAGTCCAAGCCGAAAAGAGGGAGTTGATCATCAGAAAGTTGGTACCAAGGAACTTCATCGAGTGAACCATATTCGTCCGAAATTCTGTCTGTTTATCTGGGACCCAGAAGATCCCATTAATATAATATTTGGCCCACATACAATCGATTCCTACAAAAAACTGACGATGGGCCATAACTTCTGCATTTAAAAACTTTCATGCTTTTCTACGTACTTTAAAATCTTTTGCAGTGAAATGTTTATTTAATATTTTGTGTCAATGGCTCTATAAACATAGTTCTAGCACTGCTCGCACTGGCATACCCATTAACATACAAACCAACATATGCACCAGAACGAGTAAATACATATATACCCAAGAGGGGTCAGTTAAGTCATTGTAGTTCATTTTAGTTAAAATGTCGCTTTGACTGACTGATCTCTTAGTTGTGAGCGTTGTTCTTGAGTTGTGCCATCAACAGCTTTTTGCATTTTTTCATTGCTGCTGCTTTCGACTAATGGCTTCGGTCCATTATCTCGTCATGTTTGTTAGGAAATTTAATTATTCTTATTTTTTTTGTTTTTTTACTTTACTATGAGTTGTTTTCTTGTTGTTATTGTTGCTCATCAAGATTTTCTACTGTTTCCATGGTGCAGCACATCAACTCATGGCTGTCTGTTCGCTTCTACGTACCCTTTTCTATGCTATCTTTGTTGTTGCTGTATTGCGTTGTGTAGCTGGTGGTGGTGCTGCTGCTGCTGCTGCTATTCGGTCAATGCCGTCAACTTCATCAACATCAACAGAATATAAAAATTGTTATAAAATGCTACTACTTATATTAAATGAGGAGCAATGACAACAACAACAACAACAACAACAAAATTACAATTAAAAACGGAAAATTATGAAACGAAGAAAAAAATATAAAAAATAAAAATATAGAGCTTTCTGTCGCATTTTGTCAATCTCTACGTAAACCAAATACCCTCACTCTTGCCGTAGTTGCGCCCCACAGCAGCAGCACAGAGCGTACACACTCTCACTGACACCACCGCCTCCACTCAAACGCTCAGCAATCGTTTTTCTATTTTCAAGCGTATGTACTTTGCATTTTCTTGTTGCCTGTTTACATTGTCCTGTCGCGCATTATTTCCATTCAAAAGCGTTGTTTTATGAGTTCGTGGCCCACATCGCGCGACCCCTCCTAACTACCTGCCGAAGTGTGAAAGCACTTTTTGTCCCCCATTTTTCGCGTACACTGCTTCAACGTCCAATGTCCAGCGAAATGTCCGCTCATAGAGATATACTATTAATGAAGAGGCGTATGGAAAGGGGAGGGGTTAGAGGCTCTAGCTGGAAATTTAATCAAATTCCTCAAAGGTTTGACTTAAATCTTTTTTTTTTAACTATCGATTTTTTTTTTGTCGATATTGTTTATCGATTAACAATGCTTGAAGTAATAATCGGATGGGCAAAAATTTTAGTGAATGTCTTTTGTATTCTTCAGCGTATAAAGAAATAAGCGGATTTTTCCCAAAAGGATTTTTAATTATCGATTTTTATTGTCGATATTTTTTCTGGATTATAAGATTATTTCTTCCGACTTCGAATAAAAAAGTAAAACAAAATGAGAAAAACATGTTTAAGTGGTTGAAGAAATTAACGCATTTGACTTAAATTGATTTTTTAGTTATCGATTTTTTTGGTCGACATTATTTATCGAATATAAATGTTTGAAGAAATAACAGCAAGAGAAAAAATTTTGAGGAATGGTTTTTGCATAGTCACTGTTTGAATAAACAATTTTATTTGACTTAAATCGATGTGTTTCTAACTATCGATTTTTTTCGTTGATATTATTAATCGATTATCAATGTTTGAAGAAATAATCGAGTGAGAAAAATGTTTAAGCAATGTCATTTGCATTCGTCATACTTGAAAAATTTATTCGGACTTAACTTAAATAAATTTTGTAATTACCGATTTTTTTGTCGATATTATTTATCGATTATCAATGTTTGAAGAAACAATCGGATTTGACTTAAATCGATCTTGTTTTAATTACCGATTTTTAATCGATATGATTTATCGATTATCAACGTTTGAAAAAATAATCGGGTCAGAAAAAATTTTAAGGAATGTCCTTTGCATTAGTCACTGTTTGAATAAACAATTTTATTTCACTTAAATCGATTTGTTTTTAATTATCGATTTTTTTTGTCGATATTATTTACCGATTTTCAAAGTTTTAAGAACTTATCGGATGAGAAAAAAATTTAAGGAATGTTTCCTGCTTTCGTGAATGTTTGAAATTAAATCTACTTTCTTTTTAAATATCGATTTTTTTAACGATATTTTTTCTTGATCATAAGAAATAAAGCTTTCGACTTCAAATAAAAAATAAAATTAAAACAAACAGAAATTTTTTGTCTACAATAACTTTTGCCCCATTCCAGTTAAAACTTGCCTACACCCCTGCATATACATACATATTATCTCTATGCATCTGCTCGCACTTATTAAACATTCGCGACTAGGACAACCAGGGACACACTTATGCTCCCCCTCAACAAGGGTTCACGTTAGTTGGCGCGCTGGGCCAACTTTATAATTCAACCAGTGAAAAATTGCTGCAACGGTGTTCATATTTTTTTTGGTTTCGCTCTGCTGCTGCTATTCTTATTAACATAATTTGTTGTCGTTGCCACTTTTTGTTGTAAAGTTCTATGTTTTCTTCCTCGTTTTTATTTAATTTTTTTTTACGTTTTTGTTTGTATTCATAATTTCTTGTTGTTTTTAATTTTTTAATGTTTACAATCACTTGTGTGTTCGCGAGAGCAAAATAAAGGAGGATGAGAAGTATTTATGTGGGTTGAAAGGTACTCGCCCTTCGACACTCGGACAAACCTGTGGGGAAATCACTAGATTTTTCAGCGCATTATAAACGTTACCTCAATTTACAGCTTGTCTATTATGCACCCACAGCAATTGCTGCGTTGAGTTTTCATCAACTTGGTGGATTTAAAGGGTGTTTAAATATGTTGAGCAATTCTGCGAAATATTTGAGAAGCTGGGAAAGTTTATGAAGAGAGAGACTTTCGTGGCAGTGAGACTTTTCTAAGTGATTTAAGTAAGGCAGTCAATACTTGCTTGAGATACCCACGAATATGTTTTCATGGAAGCTCTTTTTAGATTTGTTTATATCTATAGCTCTTTGCCGTGGAAGTAACCTCACAAAGTTGGAAAGGAAAACAGGAACTCCATGTCCGAGCCGGATCTCTTTAGTGGTCTCAAAAGGAATCAGTTTCTATCGTGGAATTGATAGGCTCAAAAGTTGAAACTAGAGGCCTGCCGACGCGGTGTGATTGTCGAGCTTTAGAATACCTATGTAGGTGACTATAGTCTACTGCTACTATAGTCTGCTGTCAGCGCCCTATACTTGCTCTATAGTCTTGACTTGAACCGACTGAAGTCATTGGGAATAATCTACATCTCCTTTTGAGTAATATAAAGCACGAAGGTTGAGAGGGGTCAAAAGCATGCTACACAGTGGCCGTAATAACTGGCTGGTTCTATTAGCATTACTAAAATACTGCATACTTTTAGGCTTACCTTTTTTGTACATTCTCATTTACCATTCTCACACCCTGTATCAATAAATACGCATTACGTCACATGTGCGTTAAACACTGCGCATGTATGGAAGAAAATGAAATTAATAGAATGTTAAGAAGCAGCATTAAAATGTGAAACCATAGCATATTTTTAAGCGTGCTCCATGCTATAGTAAAATTAAAACTGCTCGAGATGCACTAATAAGATTTGTCAGCGTTTCAATTAACATTCGCACTGAGTTTAGCTCAAAATTAATAGAATTAATAACTTAAAACACGTTTATTTATTAACATTATTCACACACTATTTGCTTTGAGTTTATAAAATCGTAATCAATTCATTTTTTTCTCTTCATTGCATACTTTTAGGTTGTTTCCATAAATTTCGCTCTATGCGTGAGAAATGATTTTAAATTATGTTTGAAATATTAAAGTCACAATACTATGCAGCTGAAGCAGCAGCCACGCCCATAACAACGTCGGCGAAACGAGTGAAAAGGTAAGTACGCAGGCATTTCAAGTTCATTAGGGGGTAATCTTTTGAAAGAGAGTTGCAAAATGTAGTGTTTTTAGACCAATTTTTAATAAATCATTCGCAAGCGGCGCTGCTGGTGTTATCAAAAAACTCTCTTTCCCGGGTAATTTTTTTTTTTCATTAGTGCTTTTTACCAACTAGATGAAAAAAGATTGCGGCTCTCTATCAAATACATATACATACATATGTATATTGAAGCCATTTGCCATTGCATTTTCAAAATACTAAGAAAATGATATCTTTTCTGCAATAATGGCGTCTGTGTTGTCCAACCCCCCTCTCCGCTACATTTGGTTTTCGCCATTTCACACAAACAATAAGCCCAACACAACTCTAAATCTTAAAGCGCAAAAGAATATGCAATATCTCCATCCATACATCCATACAAACACACCTCTAACCCTACAACCAATCGACTTGACCATAAATCGTTAATCGTCTTCTTCTTCATCGTCAATGTGTAGTGTCTCAGAGTCAGTTAATTTAAAAGTTGTCAGACAACGCTGACATCTTGGACAATTGATTGACATTTTAAAACTTTAGCAGGCGGTACTAGTGTGTCAGTGCCAGAAGAGCTTCATCGTATGGACGTCATTGATGATGCAAGCAAAACTGGAATTTCGTTTTGTTGTTATTAGTTTTTGTTGCAGCCATTGTGTGAATCACAGATGCATATGTGTGTGTGTGTGTGTGTGTATGCACGAGGGACGTTTGATAGATGGCTGCTTTGTAAAACATGGGATTAGTCTGAAATGAATCAGGGATGAGTCTGGGATTAATCAGAGATGATTCAGATTTCATCTATTTATGGGCTTAATTCTTTCTTTTTTTGCGAGCATGTACCATGAGAATACTTTTTTCTGGTTTCGGAGACTGATAGGAAGTGCATTCAGAATTGCCTCACCTCTAAAGCTTCCATATCCCTCATGCTCTAGATTTTATCTGCTTTGGTAAGAGTAAATCACAGCCCCATAAAATGCATTCAACTTATCAGCTAACCCTTGCTTTTATACTCATAATATAAACGTTGCAACTAAACAAAGAATTGAAATAAGAAGAAATAGTATAAATAAAATAAATAGAAGAAGAAAAAGGCTTGTAAACAAGACAAGAAAAGGCGGCGACGTATAGAACATGATTACTGCAGATTCCATTCACATCAAGCGACAAGATGTGAATCCAGTTTTCTATTCATACATACAAACATACACTTCGCGTCGTTCATGCATAACCCAATTCGTAAATGTTCATTTTCCTCAAGCTCAAACGTCCAACCCACTATACTAGTTGGCTATTAAGCTAAGCAGTACGGACATGGGCCTTGCAATTTATTGTTCTTGTAATTGATTGGTTTTTGCTTTTCATGATTGTTTATATTCGTTTTAAAAACCTGCTACATACTAATATTTTATCCTTTATATGTATTTAGTAGCGCTGCCTTACCGATATCTGGTTTCATGCCGGCAACCTCTTCAATTCCTTCTCTCAATAAAATAAAATAAAATAAAATAAAATAAAATAAAATAAAATAAAATAAAATAAAATAAAATAAAATAAAATAAAATAAAATAAAATAAAATAAAATAAAATAAAATAAAATAAAATAAAATAAAATAAAATAAAATAAAATAAAATAAAATAAAATAAAATAAAATAAAATAAAATAAAATAAAATAAAATAAAATAAAATAAAATAAAATAAAATAAAATAAAATAAAATAAAATAAAATAAAATAAAATAAAATAAAATAAAATAAAATAAAATAAAATAAAATAAAATAAAATAAAATAAAATAAAATAAAATAAAATAATAGAATAAAATAAAATAAAATAAAATAAAATAAAATAAAATAAAATAAAATAAAATAAAATAAAATAAAATAAAATAAAATAAAATAAAATAAAATAAAATAAAATAAAATAAAATAAAACAAAATAAAATAAAATAAAATAAAATAAAATAAAATAAAATAAAATAAAATAAAATAAAATAAAATAAAATAACATAAAATAAAATAAAATAAAATAAAATAAAATAAAATAAAATAAAATAAAATAAAATAAAATGAAATGAAATAAAATAAAATAAAATAAAATAAAATAAAATAAAATAAAATAAAATAAAATAAAATAAAATAAAATAAAATAAAATAAAATAAAATAAAATAAAATAAAATAAAATAAAATAAAATAAAATAAAATAAAATAAAATAAAATAAAATAAAATAAAATTAAATAAAATAAAATAAAATAAAATAAAATAAAATAAAATAAAATAAAATAAAATGAAATGAAATAAAATAAAATAAAATGAAATAAAATAAAATAAAATAAAATAAAATAAAATAAAATAAAATAAAATAAAATAAAATAAAATAAAATAAAATAAAATAAAATAAAATAAAATGAAATAAAATAAAATAAAATAAAACAAAATAAAATAAAATAAAATAAAATAAAATAAAATAAAATAAAATAAAATAAAATAAAATAAAATAAAATAAAATAAAATGAAATAAAATAAAATAAAATAAAATAAAATAAAATAAAATAAAATAAAATGAAATAAAATAAAATAAAATAAAATAAAATGAAATAAAATAAAATAAAATAAAATAAAATAAAATAAATTAAAAAACATAAAATAAAATAAAATAAAATAAAATAAAATAAAATAAAATAAAATAAAATAAAATAAAATAAAATAAAATAAAATAAAATAAAATAAAATAAAATAAAATGAAATAAAATAAAATAAAATCAAATAAAATAAAATAATATAAAATAAAATAAAATAAAATAAAACAAAATAAAATAAAATATGAGTTACAGAACATTTTGTGGTCCCGCAGCGTGCATTGCTATCCAAAAGCATTAATTTGTTTTTGCATTAACCGCCACTCTTGATACACTTTCCAACCCCAACAACACACAATTTGTATTATTTGCACCATACCAGAAGCTTCGAGCGAGCAACTGCTCAATCGGGCACTCTCAGCGCACAATGCAATGCTATGAAATGTTAATTTTGAATGATAATGATGAAATGACATTTAGAATTTTGTGTAGGCGGACTCTTATTATTATTTATTATTATATTCAACGAAATCTATGCTGCCATTAGCCACTTTGTTAGCCACAAAAATGAGCTGCAATTAAATGTCAAGCGTCCAAATTATTGGCTTTATGGCGTATGGACTTGTGTCAAAGTGTTTGCAAATTTATGAATTGTCAGTGAATTAGTGGGAATATTGAACTAGTTAATCACACGGTTGAGTTGAGAGATTTGTAATAGTTGGCAATTGTATATGGGACCAATATCGATATTTTACCACTATCGATTGTATCAATAATTATTTCCCACCTCTATTTAGTATTAAGTCATGTTGATCAATCAAGTTCGAGTACCAAGTATGGTCAAACACGCTCTTGTCTGGGTAACTTATTGACCCAAGCTCCAACAAATTTCAAGAAGGTAGTCTCTCTCACTTGCATACATACATATATACAGTAAATACTTAACAAGAATTGCCATTATTAATGGACGCAAATCAATGTCGCCATTAGTGAGGTTGTCAACAAAAGTCAAAAGCAGACACGCGCAAATGAAATAAATGAAACTAAAATATGATGCAAATAGACGTCAAAATGAAATATGAATTATCTTGCGCATATACTTTAATTTCAGTTTACATATATAAATGTAAATATGTATAATGATCTATAATTTCCAATGACTTGCTAATCAATAAAAATAATTAATAATTGAAAAAAATAGTAAAGACAAAGCTCAAGGCCATTGTAGACGTGAAAGAGCCCAGGAAAGTTGGCCTAATGCTAATGCAGTTTATTTAAGTAAAATTAAAATTTTTTAATTTTTTCGAAAAACAGTTTTAGCCAAGTTATTACTAAAAATATACCCATAAGCCTATGACCTCTACTGGTATTTTGGAAATTTCAATTTTTCTCACATGAACTGAGTACTGCTTGTTCTTGCACATTTTCATATACATACATACATACCTACATATTTCCTAGTATATCTGTGTGAATGTATGTCACCGTCAGAGCAATTACTACCATTTCAACTGTCAATGACTTTTCGAAGTAGATATTTGGTTGGGATCTAAAGCTAAGCATTTTATATTAAACAAGCTAAAATAATAGGAAAATATTCGTACCGTAAACTTATGAGGTTGTCATTTAACTACTTCGACCTTAATAATTGCTGTGAGTGAAATTCTCTTAACAAGATATTTATTATTATATGTTTGTGTAGAGCTATACAGTTCCGTTTGTAAAAATAGCAACAAGATTTTTAAACGGTTTTTCCAGTGATCACTGCTGCTGGTGCGTTTGGTGATGGGGAAAGAGCGATGGTACTATCGACTTTATATAATCGATTATTTTCTGTTTAAATAAATCGATGTGTGAAAAATAAAATAAAATAAAAATAAAATAAAATAATAAAAATAAAATAAAATAAAATAAAATAAAATAAAATAAAATAAAATGAAATAAAATAAAATAAAATAAAATAAAATAAAATAAAATAAAATAAAATAAAATAAAATAAAATAAAATAAAATAAAATAAAATAAAATAAAATAAAATAAAATAAAATAAAATAAAATAAAATAAAATAAAATAAAATAAAATAAAATAAAAATAAAAATAAAATAAAATAAAGTAAAATAAAATGAAATAAAATAAAGTAAAATAAAAAAAATAAAATAAAATAAAATAAAATAAAATAACATAAAATAAAATAAAATAAAATAAAATAAAATAAAATAAAATAAAATAAAATAAAATAAAATAAAATAAAATAAAATAAAATAAAATAAAATAAAATAAAATAAAATAAACTGAAATAAAATAAAATTATATTAAATTTAATTAAGTAAAATTAAAAATAAAATTAAGTAAAATAATAAAACGGACATCGTTTGATTTTGAAAAAAAAATAAATTTAAAAAATAGTAAAAAATATAGAAACGGTAATTTCAAAATATATTCAGTGTTACACAGGATTTCATTGGAATCAAGATTGAGTAGAAATCAAATACACGAAACTAAGTGTTTTCAGTTGTAGTGTGTACATATGTATATAGTTTTAGCCATTTTTTAACCGTTGCATAGTAAGTACTTTTTGCAAACATCTATTTAAAATGTATATTTCATGTAAACGATTTATTAAAAATTGATTTTTTCTCTATTAAAACCTACCAAAATATCGATAATTAAAGAAAAATAATCGATTAAAGAAAAATAATCGATCAAAGAAAAATAACTGTTTCAAGTAAAAATATATTCTAGCAAATTGTGGCCAACTAATTTGTCTCTAATGCAAATGATACTTACAGGCAAATTCTGTAAGCTGTCTCTAGTCACTAATAGAGACAATTTGTGGTCAATTTCAATTTTGAGACAATTTGGTATTCAGTAAGCTGTCTCACATCTCATGTCTCAAAAAAGAGTCACTAATTTGTCAGCTGGTTGTAGGCAGGTCACAAACAAGAAAATATAGGGATAAAAATTAAATAAATAGAAAAAAAAAATTTTAAGTTTGAAATCACTTATAAATGTTTAAAAAAAATAATAATTAACTAACAAAAAAAAAAAGAAAAAACAGACAAAAAATTTGTTCTCGATCCCGGGTTCGAACCTGTTTCTCACACGTTGTACCTGGAGACACTTACTACCTCCGCTATTGCAATATTTATATGCGCGCTGCCAAATGCTGATCTTAAGATTTATGCATATCTGTTTCCACCACATATCAATGGTGAAATTTTTGTGATTTCCTCTTACAGAATACCGAAATCATCAAAAGTCACAAAAATTGTCTCTAATGAAAAATCTCAAATTTAGTGACTTGAGATGAGACAGGCTTACAGAATACAGCTATTAATAAACTTTTTGATTGCTTCATACTTCAATTATTTTAATCGCCAGTATTTTTGTAGACAAGTACAAACATACCTACATAGTTATATGCTCACAGCTGAACGACTAAAGACATGTAAAGGACAGCTTGACTGATACTAAAATAAAGAACATGGGAGGCACAAACTTTCATTCATACAAAAAATATCCTTCCAAGACTTTGCACATTGTACGGTGGGTAGGTATGCAGTTTGTGTTTGAGTGGAAAAAGCTTTGAGATGAATTCTAATATCATGTGATGTGTCGAATAAACTAAATTTACAATCTAAAAAGGCAGGAAAAAACAAAATTTTCACTTAAAAATAAAATAAGAATATTTTCCGGCTCAAAAGGAGGGCTAAGCGTGTGGTACATTGCAGCAATCAGCCAGTCAAGAATCTTTGAACATTTTTAGATGGACAGCAAGTGCAGACGCACTCACATTTGTTGGACTGCAACTTGCTTTTGCTTTAATTCACACCACACACATTCTAGCATGTGTCAATGAAATGAATTTTCTAAAACAAAATGCCGTTCAAAATGTGAAAATAATAATATGCTAAATTTCCTTTTTGGCAAAATAAAACTAAAAGCTTCAATTTAAAAGAGAGGGAATACGAACAAAAATGTCTTGCATAGTCGTACAAGCTTAGAAATGTATAAGAAAACAGAAGGATGCAATGAAGCTGATAGAATTGTTGTTGCTTGCCAAAGGCTTGCTGACTGATGAATGTGACGTGACTAGAAAATGTGGGAGGAGTGGGTATGAGCGAGAATGGGGAAGGCAAGCAAAGTCTTTTTGGAACAAACAATTAATGCAGGCCGAAAAAGAAAAGCAGACACATACACGTACATACACACACACACAAAGATACAGTGCTAGCCATAAGTATCGGAACGGTTTAATATTACTAAGATATGGAAATCGCTAGAAGTTTATGAACGGACCAGAAAGTACTGGAACGCAATCCTTCAAATTACTTTTATAAAATATCGTTGTATCGTTGTAAGGCTTTTTGGGATATTTTCACTGAGTAGGCTTTAGTAAGGTTGCCACCTATTTGAATTTTTGTGCATAGTTACATAAGTGATCAAAGGAAAGGTATTTTTTATTAACACTTTACAAAAAAGTATTTCCAAGTAGGTGTTAGGGTATGCATCGTAGCCAAACAGGGTTGCCACCTTTTAATATTATTTATAATTCTTACTTGTATACTTTTGTACTCTCTCCAACGAAGTACATATGCGAGCTTTTGAATATTTGTTATATGTTGCCAATGTAATCGATATACTTAGTTGAGTGTTGCCAGTTAGCGCATTTTAACAGAGTTGCCACCTATGTATACAAAAACAATTAAAAACTAAATAAAATTTTTTTAAATGATAATTAATTTGTTGAACTCGTATGTATGTAACAAAACTATTTATAGGCACAGTTACCACCAAGGGTTGCCACCTAATCCTATTTTATTGATAGCTTTGTACATATGTATATGTATCTATTATTTTGGAGGAAAAAAAATATTTACCTATTTGGAAAAAGGCTATGAGCTATGAACTCGCTTACTTAGCCATACTTAGGTGTTGCCACTTCGAATTTTTATAAAAGAGTTGCCACCTATTTTGAAAGTTTTAAGAGTCAAAAGATGTATACTTATTGCTGCTTATTCTCTACATATTTCCGCAAAGCTTTTTCAAGCTATGTTCACAACTTGGGGTTGCCACCTAATCATATTATATTAATTTTATTTCTGCATATCGATTATTCTCTCGATAGCAAAATTACTCAGTTAAATGGACTGAAATATTTGTATCACTTGTGAAAATGAATCAAAGTACTGAATATTTCGCCATCACTGTATAACCAACAAAAAAACACCAACAAGAAAACAAATACAAATAAAAATTTGTACTAACCAAAATTGTTTAGCAGAACCCAAAAAAAAAACATATGAAGAGTTGCAATGACAGAGAATGAGGCATCAAGACAGTCGACAAGATGAAACAAGGTAAGACAACATAAGCAAGAAGATCGATTTAGATGAACTGGGTAGCTGTCGAACCCAAATGAACTGATCCGAGCTGGGTTGAGGCAATCTCGTGTACATGTAGTAAGATTGTGTCTCAGCGATGTCTCTAGATTACACACGTACGAGTGTTTGAAGAAACAAACAATGTGGGTTAGGAAAGTAGAAGCAAAGAACTAATAGTTGACACACGAAGTGACCAGCTAGCCAGTACGACAGTCAAGCCAACGAACAAGCTTAAGCGGAGAGGGCGGTAATAGTGGTGACGGCAGTGCAGTCAGAGTCCAACTTGTCAACGTCAAAGTTGGTAAAAGTAAAGTGAAGTGAAATACTGCTTCGTACACAAGCAGAAAAGAGAATTTGTATGTGTGTGTGTGTGTATGTGTATGTGTGTTAGTGTTAGTTTTAGTTGTAAATAGAACATGCATGCGATATTTTTAAATTAACTATTGTAAAATACGAGTAAATGTCGAAATGTCATGCTGTTGTTGTTGGTGCTGTCGAACGTTAGTGTTGTTGTTATTGTTGTTATTGCTGTTTTACGGTTTTCAACCTTTGTTCATCACTCACACAACTCGGACAACTCAGACTCGGTTATTTGCCATCATTTTGAAAATTGACTTCCGCTTGTTATGGCTGCCAACTGCACTAAAGAAGCAAATACGAAGAAGAGGAAGCAGAAGCAGAAGCAAAAGAAGAAGAAGATGAACAACAACATGTTGACGACCAAAAAAAAACAAAAACAAAAACTTAAAACATAAAAATAAAGTATGCATTTCGACAGCAAGACAAGATTTGACCGGAACACATTTCTACCAAGTTAAATCTTCTGTAGCTTTCTATTTTCCGTTGACCTTACGGTGGTATTGATGGAATTAAGTGAAGAAACGATGTTGTCGATGAGCAAAGCATTTTTGGTATGCTATGAGCTGTAGTTAAAGTAAATATTTTGATGAAAGCGTTTTTTGTTTTATTTTTGCGGAAATGTATTTTCAAAAAGGGGGGTAAAACAACAGAAAGTTTTCAAATCCCCCGGGCATAATAGTTTAAAGTGAACTCGTATTAGATATAAAGCTTCATGTTGTTGTTGTAAATACTTATATGCGGAAAAATAGTCGGTTGAGAAGGAGGGATGCAGGCAATTGCGCTGCTTAGAGTAAATTTTAAAAGGAAAAAGGAAAGCTCTCTAAAATGCTACGATGTCTCATCTTGACCTCATGAACTATAGATGGTAGATTAGAGGGTTCCCCCCATAAATTCAGAAAACAAAAATTTAGAAACACATTTTTTCAGAAATTTTTTTTTTAAATATTTTTTTAGAAAGTCTAAATTCAGAAGTCAAACTTCAGAAGTAAAAATTCAGAAAGTAAAAATTCAGAAAGTGTAATTCAGATCTAAAGATTATATTTAGATGTGAATTTCACTTTCTGAATTTTTACTTTCTGAATGTTTAGATAGGCTACTTTGCCAAAGAACCTTACAAATATTTATAGCAATTCCTATTTAAAGAATTTGATTTTGAATTCTAAAAAAAAAAATTGGTCACCAAAGGGTTAATGCATAATTACTTGTGTTATAACATTAAACATACCGGCAAAAACTTTATTCCAGAATTTAAAAAAAATAAAGGCATTTAAGGGGTTAATACATGGCCCAAATATGGGTTAATAATGTAAATATTTAATTTTTAAGTGTGCAATAATAGATCTAACATAAAAAAAAAATTTATATGTAATTATAAAATAATGAAATGCTACTCTGAGGTGTATCATTTTATTTCGTTATTAATAAAATAGTTAAGGTCGTCAATGGGTTAATGCATGCATTTAAACCTTCAAATATTTACTATTGAAATGTAGAGCAATTTATTTTTTCATATAAAAAATTATTTCGATATTATAAACATAAAAATTTAGGTCACCAATGTGTTAAGGCATGGCGTTTAAAGGGTTAAAATGCTCAAAATCAACTACCTAAGCGTATGTAAAACTATTTTGATGTGAAAAAAATTGATTTCAGAGTTAAAAGAAAATTGGGGTCGTCAATGGGTTAACGTATGAGCGCTCATGGCTTATAATTTTAAATATTTACCAATTAAGTGCAGCACAACGCATTCAAACCTAACCAAAAAATTATTCATAATATCGTTATAAAAATAAAAATGTAGATATCGAGTGGGTTAATGCATGACCGTAAATGTGTCTCTGAATTTTTGGTTTCTGAATTTATGGAGGGCACCAGATTAGAGATTATCCGTCTATACTCGTTTAGCTCCTAAAATGAAGCAAAGCATTTTTTGAAAAATATGCTCCCAGCTGTTGATAGATACCAACAAACCCGCCCACACCTCACATCGTCTCAAAATTTAAAATAGAATGAGTAGATAAACTTTTAATAGCTCTTTCGATACTCTCAGAGAAACACATAAGTAAGAAATCAGGCGCACATATTCCACTGGTTTTGATATTAAATGGTATGTGATTCAGTGGCGGATCCAGGATTTTGGGAAGGGTGGGTCCACTTTTTTTTATTAAATTTCGGGGACCTCTTTTTCAACAGTTTCTGAAAAATGTTACTTTCTGGTTGTCGAAGCGTGAGGAGGGGCAGGGGGTGTTGGGCCTAAAATCCGAAACCCCCCTTACGAAATGTGGTGATTTTATATACATACATCCACACACTCCATATCAAATTATCTTCACTTCTCTGAGCTGATTTTTGTTGGATATATTCTCGTAACAATTTTCGATTCGCTTTTCAAGACTAAAAATTCGGTTTCTCTTTTTTTTCTTTCGGTTTCTCTTTTTCTTATCGACCATTTTCCTTGAGATGCTAGAGATAAACTGCTTCCTGTGTTTTATAGCTCTAAACTTTAGAGTCTAAAGTGCATAATTATTTCATAGATATTTAGTTTGAAAAGATCCATTAGTATGGGAGGTGCCACGCCCCTTTTTCACTAATCGCTAATTTTTTAGGTTATGTTTACCGCTGGTCTCTTTTTATTGCTCACCGAATTTAAA
>OX608080.1:96392630-96502130 GCA_951509765.1 Sphenella marginata | reverse complement strand
GGGACCCATGGGCTTTGCAAATTTTGGTCGAAAAGTTCCTTTAAAAAAAATCTCGCTAGATGGAGCTGAGATCAGTATATGTTTTGCTTCATTAATAATAAAAACTTAAATAACAAGATGGCGCTTGTCTCCCTCTGTTTAAGTAAAGCAAATCTCTGTTTTTGGGGTCGTTGCTTTCGTTTTTCAACTTACTTCCGGTTAGGATCCTGAAATTTTCATCGCTTTTCAGCGCCGGCTAATTGAATAAGCGAGCAAAAAATGTCCGGTAGGTAGCGCACGGATCGCTATATTCATAATACTGACTAACTGCAACTAACTCTTTGCTGAGCTGGCTTGTTCAAAAAAATTAAACATAGTTCAAGTTTCGGTCAGAAAAAAATTACCGCTAGGTGGCGCGTCGGTCATTGTATTTGCAAAAAACTTATATATTGGAAGATTTGAAATATATGTATTCACGGACTGTTAAGATTTATTAATTTTTTTTTTCAAAAATAGTTTACTCACTAGGTGGCGGTTAGGATCCTGAAATTTTTATCGCTTCGACGCCAATTGAATAAGCGAGCAAAAAATGTCCGGTAGGTAGCGCACGGATCGCTATATTCATAATACTAACTAACTAAAACTAACTCTTTGCTGAGCTGGTAAAAATCGTAGACATATGTATGTTGGAAGATTTGAAATATATATTACGGCCTTTTAAACATTTTTTTTTTTTCAAAAATAGTTTACTCACTAGGTGGCGCTGATGTCGATATCGGAATGAAAAAAGTTAGTATAATACCAATTTTGAGAATGTTTGGAGTATGTTTTACAAACATTAGTAAGAACCTGAAACTCTTAAACTATCTTCTATGCAGTGTTATTTAATTTCTAGAAAAATGTCTACAAAACTGCCCACTGTGCGCCGTTAAAGACGTATGTATGTACATATGTATGTACGTGCGCTGTGTGCCGCCGTTGTTGGTTGGGCGGTTTTGGGTGGTTGTGTTTGATTATTTGCTTGCTTGCTTGTTTGTTTGTCAAATTCTTAAGCTGGCTGTTCGCGCGCGAGCTCACTCCTTTCACTCAAACCCCTACAAATTTCACGCACCATTCAGACCACCAGTGTCTTATCATTATTTGAACCACACTTTACATATGTCAAAGTGTAAGAAGCGCATCCTTTGCTTGTCACTTTGCTTTGTCGACGCGTCCATACATACAAACATATGACCTGCAGCAATTTTTCGGTTGTGGTGCGGGTGTTTGTGAGATTGAACTGCTTGCTGCTTGAGTTGTTGTATGCGTTTCGCTATTGGGGTTTTGTTGTTTTTTTTTTTCTTTTCTTCGTTGAAGCTGCTCTGATGTCCTGTGGCATTGTCAACATGTCTTGTGCATTGTCGCATACATTATAAACGAATTATTGCCGTACGCATTTAATGTTCTGTCGTTGTATTTGGCCTTGGCCGCTTGGGATGAAAGTGGTTAATCGCCGTTAAATCTAATTAGATGACATCACCAGGTAGCGTAATGCTGTAATGACAAGCGACTACAAATATTAGTACGCAGCTCATACGAGTACGTACATACGTTGATGCGTTAAGAAACCCTATGGGGAAAATTGGCTTGGTACAGAAATCTTGAGTGGCATGCAATGGATTGTAGTTGTACTTCTGAGTGAGCTGCAACAGATGCGCGGTTGTGCCCAAAGTCGAATCTTGAGTAGTGGTACGTGTACAATAAGGAACTAAGGAACTGGGTCAAGCCATGCTTGAGATGATGTAAGCAAAGCGTGAGTTTCTCTAGACCTCGGTAAGACCAGTGTGTATGTCGGAATGTTTCTATGTACTATCCCAACTGCGACGGAGCGCATTTATTTGACCGTTCGAGTGGTCTCTTTCTGGTAACAAAAATCGACGTATTTAACCCTTTAAGAGCCAATGACCATAAAATGTATAAAACCTTAATTATGTTCGAAACCAGTTTATGCAGTACCTATATCTAAAAGTATCACTCTCCAACGCTTTTTAAAAAAAATCGCATGTGCCCAAAAACAACTTTCAACTAAATAATCACAATAAATATATTTTTAAACTAAAGTCATAGTAAATTGTTGTTGTTATAGTAAGACTGCAGCAATTATTCATCGTCGTTTATGTAGCTGTTAAGTCGCCGGCGCACCTTAGTTAAGTTGTAGGGTGGTCATACATATGGACATAGCTAAATACTGTAAATGTAGACAGAGGTGTAACCGAAAAAAAACGATTGTGGGAAGCGGGGTTTGATAAATAAAAAAATCCTTTTTTTTTTTTCTAAATAATTAGAAATGAGTTTCGGGTTTGTTCTCGTGAGATCATAAAAACAGTTACGACTTCCGATTTACTTCTGAAACCTCATACGATTAGCGGTAAAATATATTTCAAAATTGTATTTCAGACCTTGTAAAACGTATTTCAGATTAGTAAATTTTATTTCAGAAATTTTAAAATTTATTTCGGAGGAGTAAATTGTATTTCAGAAATTGTGAAATGTATTTCAGAATAGTCAATTGTATTTCAGAAATTGTAAAACGTATTTCAGATTAGAAAATTGTATTTCAAGAATTGAAAAATGTATTTCAAAATAGTCCATTGTATATCAGAAATTTTACAATTTATTTCGGAAGAGTAAATTGTATTTCAGAAATTGTAAAATGTATTTCACAAATCGTCAATAGTGTTTCAGAGTAGTTAATTGTGTTTCAGAAATTGTAAAATGTATTTCAGAATAGTCAATTGTATGTCAGAAATTTTAAAATTTATTTCGGAAGAGTAAATTGTATTTTAGAAATTGTAAAACGTATTTCAGATTAGAAAATTGTATTTCAGAAAGCCTAAAATGTATTTCAGATTGGTAAATTGTATTTTAGAAATTGTAAAATTTATTTCAGAATAGTAAATTGTATATCAGAAATTTTAAAATTTATTTCGGAATAGTAAATTGTATTTCAGAATATGTAAAATGTACTTCAGAAATTGTGAAATGTATTTCAGAATAGTCAATTGTATTTCAGATAACGTGAAATATATTTCAGAACTGTCAACTGTACCTCAGAAGCTGTAAATTTATTTTCAGAAACGATAAATTGCACCTCAAAATAATCGGCAATAGTTTCGAATTCATGGTTTCTAACCAAAAATAACAGAATAACTCTAGAATAGGTTTTTAGTCCACTTCTATATTTACAGCTAAGATCGCGGGCACTTTGCCCCCTTTGACAGTCAATTGCATCAAACCGCCGCCGCTGCTCTTAATACCATACTCTCCAACTGTAGCTGGTATTTAAGCGAGTTAAGTAAAACAAATGTTCCACACACAATATTTATGATGCTTTATAAATTGTGTTATGTTGTTGTTATTGTTTTTGGTATTCCTGTTACTATCGTGAGTCGCTTGGTACCCATTAAAAATGGCATAGCCAATGGATCGCTTAGACATGTCACGGTGCTGGTGCTTAATTTTGCATTTGGTTGGCGATTTATAGTAAAGCTCTATGCAATTTATGACACATTTCCGTCAAAATATTCGCTTAACGCTAAAGTGTCGCAGTGTCGCGTTGTCAACAGACACAGTTAGACATACAGGCGGTGGTATGTTGTTTGTTTTGTTGTTGTGTAGGCTGTGGTTTTTCTAATGTGTTGAAATTGCGGGTGATTTTGTGTGTTTTGGGAAACGTTGAGTATGTGTGTCAGAGTTGCTATTTGTTGTTGGTAGAATAAGCAGTAGAAGTATTTATTAAACCAATGTGTAAATCAGTTTTGATTGTTGTTAGAGCGCGGGCAGGAGGTGAAGCCTAAAACTTCAAAGGAAATAACGCTAAGATACATTTTTGAAGTACAATAAGCGAGGTATTGAGTGTTTCGGTGAGTTGAGTAAAGTTTGGGAAGCAGAAGCGATTTATTTCATACCCGAACCTTTCGGCCCCTATCGAATAGCCCGCGGTTATAAGACTCTAGTGCGACATATCGGCGGTTGGTGATTGTCTAATAAACTGCATACCACAAGGAACTTGCCGAACTTGTCACCACCTCTAGGCTAAGAAATAGTCGGACATTTTCTTGCGCTAGGTCAGATGTATTTCTATTTTATTTTTGGTACAGAAAATACTTTAGTTGGGCACAGGGATGTCAGGTCTCTATGCACGCATATCACGAAATGAAGAATCATTTGTAGTTTAAACTCATCCAGAAGGTTTTATAGGAACCTCTGGTACCATGATCTACTGATCAAAGCTCACTTACCCATTGATGTGACGATTTGTGCATCCAAGCTGTAAGTTCTTCAGTCTTCAGCGAACTCTCTTCTTTTCAATTTTTAGCAGTCGTTCCGAGCACCATAGGCCCGCTTAAGTACATAGCAAATTTTTGTCGTTTTGACCGTTCGTGGAGGACAAGTTCAAACTTAGGATTTTAGCCTTGAAGGCGAGGTGCACTACCTTTATATTTGAGCGACTAACCGTTGCCTTGCATCTCCTCAATCCCTATTCTGGCATCATTCTCTTCATTGCGATGAGGCACAGCCAAAGGCCCATCAACATTACGGAGGGTTCCCCTGAGTTTGGCGCCTTAGAATTTGGCGGTTCCGCCCATAAATTCAGAAAACAAAAATTCAGAAACACGTTTTTTCAGAAATTTTTTTTCAGAAAGTCAAAGTTTAGAAGTAAAAATTCAGAAAGTAATGAGACGGCAGAAAAAAAATTTAATTTTGCATGAATTTCACTTTCTGAATGTTTAGATAGGAGATAATGGCTTTGAAATAAGTGAAAAACACACTTTGCCAAAGAACCTCGCACATTTGCTCTTTACAAAAATTTATAGCAACTCCTATTTAAGGAATTTGATTTTGAATTCTAAAGAAAAAAAATTGTTCACCAAAGGGTTAATGCATAATTACTTGTGAAAAAAAAAAAATTTATTTCAGAATTTAAAAAAAAAAATATTTAAGGGGTTAATGCATAACCCAAATATGGGTTAATAATGTAAATATTTAATTTTTAAGTGTGCAGTAATAGATCTAACATAAAAAAAAATTTAAGAATTTATGAAATAATAAAATGCTACTCTGAGGTGAATCATTTTATTTCGATGTTAATAAAATAGTTAAGGTCGTCAATGGGTTAATGCATGCATTTCAAACTTCAAATGTTTACAATTGAAGTAGAGCAATTTATTTTTTCATATAAAAAATTATTTAAAAATTATAAAAATTAAAATTTAGGTCACCAATGGGTTAAGGCATGGCGTTTAAAGGGTTAAAACGCTTAAAATCAACTACCTAGCCTATGTAAAACTCTTCTGATGTGAAAAAACTTGATTTCAGAGTTAAAAGAAATTTGAGGTCGTCAATGGGTTAACGTATGGCCGCTCATTTTAAATATTTACCAATTAATCCATTCAAACCTAACCAAAAAATCACTCATAATATCGTTATAAAAATAAAAATGTAGATAACGAGTGGGTTAATGCATGACCGTGAATGTGTTGCTGAATTTTTGGTTTCAGAAAAAAGTTTTCTGAATTGTTCCTTCTGACTTTTGGTTTCTGAAAAATGATTTTTGAAAAAAAATTTCCGAATAATTGTATTTCTGAATTTTTTCTGTCTGAATATATGGGCACCGAATTTAGCCTACAAAGCGGATTCTATGCAGGAAAGTAGATGCGAATCGTTTGCTCTCAAATTATTAGAAATAAAACCGAGAGACTATTGAACCTTCAGAACTTTTTATGAGCACTCTTGTTCACTTTTGTAATGAAAAGTATCCTAGTTATCCTAGCCCTAGAACAGAGTTATATGTATATATATATTTTAGTCGTAGGAGCAACCTACCTAAGTTCCAATTGCTTGGTACAGAACTCAGCGCATCTAAAGTAGTACCCTTCCCCAGTGGTCCGCACAAGACAACAAATTTGCCTTCACATAGCACGTGGTCGTACATATATCAAACGAGTTTGTCACCCAAAAATATTTCCCGTCCATAGACACATAATTCACACTCTGCAATCATTCATTACATTTGAATGGAATTTCCTCAAACTCAAATAAGGGTAAGTAACAACTCTAATAATTTTCCTAAAGTACTCATAAATCCAACGCGTTGTAATAACTTTTATTTTTATGACACAACAAAACAGAGTTTACACAAACACACACACACTTACACACACATCCGTCCATGGCACAAACCCCCATACAAGACAATTACTGCGTAAACTCTCAAACCTCTTACTAACCAAAAAAAAAAATTTTACAAACCACCTGATCAATGCTTGCAACAATGACTAGTTCGTCCTTCGTCAACATGCACTTGCCTTCGTACGCGATATGCCGCCCCCCCCACCATTGGGTCGTACGCTATTTCATAGTCGCTTGTCATTTCGAGACTAAATGTCTACCCGATTACTGTCTTTCGATATTATTCGCGCTCGTCGCCTACCTTGTCGGCTGTTCGCGCGCGCCAGCCAGGCTGTCTGACTGCAATTCACACAAAAGTCTGTCCACTTGTCGTACTCGTTCGTCATTCTGTCTGGCATAAATGCAAAATATATAAATATGCAAGCTTGCAAGTTTACAAACAAATACATACATACATATATAAAATCAATGTAAATGTGTGTGTGACTGTATTTGATATGGTCCTTTATTTCATACATACATACATACATAAATATTTTTAAACCTGTAAGCTATAGAAATGTTGTTAACCACCTGCTTACCCCCAAGTGAAGACAACCATGTTTATATGGGGCATTCTGCGGCTTAAGGTGCACTACTTACATCATCAGAGACGAGCTAAAGATTTCCAGTACTGGATACGATACGATTTGCTTTTAGCAGCGAATTGGGTGAAAAGTTGCTGCATCTCCACTATGGAACCCGAAAGTCCCACAAATGAATTAAAAAGCTCCCTGGGCAGTCCGCCTAGTGCCAGAAGTGCCGAACAAAGCACAACAACACCAGAAATACTAACTGAAGTCCAGGTACTTTCTTCACCAGGTTTTTCAAATATTGCATGTTCAAACATTCAATTACCCCACCCCCTCTCGCTTGATTTATATCCAAAATTCTTCCACTTACCGCGGAATGCCCCCTCATATACTCGCATATATGCATTGCATTGCCTCGCTCAGGTTGAGTTGCATTTAAAAAGAGGACGACAACTCAATAAAAATGTCAAAGAATTTTGCTGCATTTGCAGGTTTTTTCTTTGTGTTGCTTTTGTTGTTGTTTTTTGGTTTCGGTGTTGTATATGTATCACACCGTTACAAGTCTCTGGGTGGGTTTTAGTGATTGTGGTGATGTTGAATTATTTGTTGTCATTTTCGTTAGCTCCATAGTACGCTCGTATAAAGTCATAAATTAAGTTCTCATAATGGTAAATGGTTAAATGCTGTTTGAGTAATAAAATTTCAAAAGTGACATGTGATAACCATTGCGTCATTAGTTGACATTCGGACTATTTCGAAATAATAACAATTGTACTTACTTATTTTATTTATGATTCATAAAAAATTTAGTCAGTAGGGCAAGATAGGTCCAGGGAAGGCTAGAAGAGATTTATGTATGATGAGCTTTACAGAGAGCTGTTTTTTAGTACTATCAATACAACTCTGGGATTGTTATGTTGGCGGTCTTAAATACAACCTTGGGATTTTTTTAAGGGGTTGGAATGCAACCCTGAGTTTCTGGATTTAGTAGGTACTCTCAATTTTTTTTTTTTTTTGAGGGTTTATATATAACTCTGGAACTATTTTTACTAGATTTTACTACTCTCAATACAACTGTTGGCTTTTCTTTTTTGAGGGTTTCAATACAGCCTTGGAATCATTTTTTTGAGGGTTTGAATTCTTCCCTGGGATTCTTGTAACTGGATTTAAGTACTCTCAATTTTTTTTGTTGAGGGTTATAATACAACCGTCGAATTATTTTTATTAGATTTTAGTACTCGCTATTCAACTCTGGGATTGTTTTGTCGGCGGTCTTAATGCAACCTTGGGATTTTTTTTTCAAAGTTTCAATACAACCCTGGGTTTTTTTTATTGGATTTTAGTACTCTACATTTTTTTTGTTGGGGATTTGAATACAACCTTGGGATTATTTTTGCTAGATTGTAGTACTCTCAATATATCTCTGTAATTATTTTATTGGATGCCTTTAATACAACCCTGGGATTTTTTTCAAAGATTTGCACATAATGGTAAATTTTTTTTTTTTACGGGTTTGTATACAACCATGGGATTTTTATTGGATTTTAGTACTATTTAATACTGTCTAGGCTTTAGAGAAGGCGAGTTGTTTTTTAAGTTATTATTATTTTTTATTTTATGTTATTATTTGGCTTAGGTTCTGACGACCATGTTTGCCTAAATGTTCTTTGGAGAACGAGAGGGTATGTATGTATTATTGGTGGCGAGCAGTGTTGGCTCAGAGGCATCGCGCGATTGGCTTCCTCATTTTCGGTATGAAAAACCACCCTTTCGCTTTCCAAAACATAAACTATATCTTCGAAATATTTTATAAGCTTATTGCGAATTACAATAGCATGCAATGCAAATAAAACAAACGAATGAAATAACCGTAGCTTATGTCGCTTAAACAAATACTATCAATATAACTCTGGGATTCTTCTTGTTGGAGGCTGGTTTTGAAAAACACAGAAAAGTTGCGGAGTTGTTGAGAAACGACGGTTGTTCGGAAGAGGATCACCACTGATCACTTGACAGCAATATCAGATTAGCTGACTAACTAGGACAACTTTCTCACACAAAAGGAAACGAAAGCTACACAAAATCATAGTTTGGGCTTCAGCTCGCTTGAAATTCATCAGTCCTTTTCAGCCAAAGCTGTGACTTTGGCCAGAGAAAGTGATCACATGAAATACATGGACCACGCAGTTCCCAAATAAGCAACTGTCAGATCCCGGAGAGTGGTATATATTGGTGGTGAGAAATGAAAATCCACCATAATCAACGCTCCCGGAATGATTTAGTGAGTATCCAAAAGTGCTCTTCTTCTGCTGTGAAGCTTCGGACGCAATTTTGAGTATTTTCTCAAGTCAACACAAAGTTTCGCCTATTCTAGTCACACATACATACATGCAAACTGTATTAACACTTTCTTTATAATACGTTGTAGGACGGCGTTTGTTATGAAAATTCTTTGGTTTACAATTTCTTCATTTTGGTCAAATCAAGTGACAACTCGTGACATGTCAGCAAATGTAGGAGCGGAGCTAGTGAATACACAAACGTCCACCCCCCATCCCACATACAATCAACGAGAAGCGCACAACAAAAAAGAAAAACCCTTCAAGCTTCTGCCACATCAGTCGTCCAACCGACCTTCAACCGTACACGCTTCCTCCATCTACGCCTTGAACTAACCTCAAACATATACGATTTCTTGTTTAGATTCCAATACATTTTGTGTATTCTCAACAGACAGATTGCAATGAAATGAACTGAAGAAAAGAAATGGAAAAATGAACCAATATAAATGTGCGGGAATTCCTCTATTACAAAATGATGGGCAAATAGCCAACAATTCAACTCGTCCTAACCGCTCATCCGCTAAACAACTAAACAACAACAAATGCTTGCATAGTTAGACAAACTTGACATGAGTACTGTCGTATGCGCCAACAACAAAAACAACTACTAAATATGTGACCGAACCATCAAGCATTAAGCTCTCACTGCCGGCTCAATGGAGTGTTGGATGGGTAATGGGCGTCCAATATGCGAATGATTGTTAAAGTGATGAAGGAGGAGAACGCATGAAAACAAATTAAACAAGTTTTCGCAGAGTCTAAGATGTCGCTAGTTTCACAAGTCTACTACTACTATACTTTGAGATAAACAACTCGCGCTCTCTGTTAAGCTCAAGCTTCATCAATGTGCTCCTTGTACGTGCGCTTGTTTCTTCAAATTTGTGCTTGTCCATTTTTCTTGTTATATTGTTGTTGTTGTTGTGCTTTAGTTTTCACTGCCAAGTTAGCGGAAAAATTATTTTTGCATGGCAGCCACATTTGAATTTTATTGCCTCGAACCCGTCAAAGCCGTTTAACATCATCAAACGCATCCATCGACAACGAAGAAGATATGTAAATGAAAAATACTCAGGCTGAAAAGTGTTTGACAAGTGTTTGAGTGGGGTTTAAGGCAGTAAGGCAATGACGACTAAAGCGCTCGGTTGGTTGTTTTGGGGGGAGCTATGAGCTAGAGGCCATATTGGCATGTAGACCACACCAATAGCAACAAATTATGCAGGAAAGGCGAGTATTCAACTTGTCAATTGTAAAAATTGTATGTCGCAAATGCTTAAGAAGTGTAAATATTTATTTTTTGTATCATCAGAATCAGGCGTCGTGACGCTTAAGTAGTGGTGGTTGTGTGTTGCAGTGATTTTCTAGGAGACGTGGCTGATAAGAGGCGAACTGAAATTATGTGCGAACTGAATCGAGGTAATTCACTAAGGTGGAGAGCGCTTAGGTGGCGCTAGAGCAGAGCTGGGTAGTAATGATTACTTTAGGAATTAAATTACCCTTAATTCCCCATTAACGGTAATTGGGAAAAGGAATCAATTACTTTGCTAAACTCAATTCCTCAAAAAAAATTACCGAAAGTAATTTTCTTTTTTTGATGCTCGATTACAAGGAATCGATTACAAGGAATTGAAAAAAATTACTTTGTGGAATTGTAATTTCAAAAGTAATGGGGTTTGAAAGGAATTCAAAATGTAATGAAAATTTTTCAATTACATTACAAGGAATGGAAAAAAAATTACAAATTACCCATTCCTCAAAGGAATTGAAAAAAAGTAATTGAAAAACGAATTAAGGCTTAGTACACGTACTATAAAATTTGTTTGCGATTAAGAGAGTGGCTATGTGTGGCCAAGTTTAGGTTAGTTTTGAGAGAGCTTCCATGTGATGTCCCATATTTCCACTATCAGAGAGTTATGCTATGTATGTTTGATTTTGCTTCTGGTTCACACACCTCATGGCTTCCGGCAAATTTGTCCCAATGCCTTATAGAAATTAGAATTCTGCTTGAGCGAAGGACGATCGAATCATTCCTGAAGCTCAATTCTTACTATCTGCGGCGAGTCTCTAGAACTCGATATTTCGATAGAGGAGAATACTTCCGGAAGGTTAGAAGACTAAGAAGAGACTTGCATGCTATTGCCGATGTCGACGCTCCATTGAAGCACGCGTTCTTCTAGGACTAGGTCGGATAGGATACTTCCGAAAGGTTGGAGGATAAGAAGAGACTTACGGGCTATTGCCGATGTATACAATCCCTTGAAGCACGCGTTCCTCTACAACTTGGTGGGGTTTTGTGGGAGCGATTTGCTATATTGATATCCACTCGGGATAATCAAGAGTAGAACGGGTTACAGTACTCAAGCGACTATGAATCAAGAGGGGCTTACTTGTGAAGGTTTAGTTGTGTATACCCATCAGGAAACGAGTCACAGTTTCATAGAAGCAGACCTGTTAAATGATATCTATTAATCTTAATCATTGATAATCAAATTAAATTTTTTGTTATTTTTGTAATAATTGATTAATTATGATAATCGAACATTTTTAAAATAATTAATCGATTAGGATTAAATTTTGTGTTCGATTAATCCAAGGATTAATCAAATTAATTAAAATTTCAGTTTGGCTAATTTTTTTTTATTAATTGTGATTAACGAGGATTAATCAAAATTTTATCCTAATCCATTAATTATTCTAAAAATTTTCGATTATCATAATTAATCAATTAAATGAATAGACCAGCTTAATATAATTCATTTTGAATTTTCGCATTTCCAGTAATGTACAAGTCTAATAGCGACACTTAGCTGGTAGAGCTAACGTGTTTGTAACGAAAGCTTGTTCAGCTTGTTAAACCGGCGGTAGAGCTCTTACTGAGTTCCGAGTAGTCGGTAAGTCGAGTTACTAAATCGGGACATAAAAGATTTAGAACACGAGACGAGCCAGATCAACAAAATGGAAGAGGGGCGTTTCTTTAGTTATCACACATCGAAGTGTAGCGTTGCATCTTCTGTCCCTGCTCTGTGTTACAAGGCTCAGTTTCAAAAGCTTCCCATGAATATTAACGCAGATAAGATTTATCCTTCCTCTTTTGAATTCCTCCTCCCGAGACCTAACGGCAAGCACGAAGCGATGTTTCTACTTCATTACCTTCTACAAAGCTTGTTGAAACGTGGTCATCGTGGGGTCGCAAAACAGTCTCCACAGCGGAGTGATGGTCTTCCTCTCCCTCTACTACCACCCACACCGGACATAGCAACATTCCCCTAACTAGACTACAAATTCCAAACGTGCGACTCAATCATTATTAAACATTCAAAAATGCATTACAACTACAAACAAATCGAATCGTATTTATTAACACAAAAGTTCAATTGTTCCTCCGAACATGTGTCGCATCACGGCACGAATCAAATGGTGTGATCAAATGTTGAATTTGAATGTGAATATAAAACTGAGCGCACTCACTCACTAATGTGCTGGTGATGCGATGCTCAAGCGACGCATGTGGGAAATTGCCGATGCCTTCTCGTTCTTCTGCTGCTTCCTCTTCTACGAGCACATCTCATTGATGTTGATGCGAATGCGACATGTGAATGTCATTGAAAAGTGACGCCGCAGCGAACAAGTGTTTATATAAGACGTTGATATTGAGATGGACTCACCTCTTACCTAACCATTACACCGCTCCTACTCACACCTCATCTGCTCACTCTCTCATATTGGTAACGTACATACGTTAAGCCACAATTTTGCTCTACTTTATGAGTGGTACGTGTGAATGGCAGCAATGTTGAAGGAAAAGTTTTTGCGAAAGAAACAGCAGTTGCCGGAGTCCTCGCAGCCAGCTCAAGAGTGTTGATTTAATGTTACGCGCCATGGTGTTGTTGCTATTGTTTGAATGCTGCTCGTAGAAACATTGGCAAACGGAGTGACAGTTGTCGCTCACAGAATTGCTGTAATTTTCAAATGTAAGACAGTCAAAGCATCAGAGTTCGTAGCCACATTTGTGCTTGTTGCGCTCGCAAAATTATCAAATTTCAGACGTATTTTGTTTGCTGCTTCTTTAAGGGTTTCTGACAGGGTTAGACAATTGGAGCATAGAATAAAAAATGTAAAAAACTTTGGCGTTTGGGTTAGTATTTCGTAGCACATACAGTCACTTAAAGTCTATCTTCGGACAGCTGGACCGCACTGACTTCAAGAGCTTAGTTTAAATACCAAGCAAAAGTGTGACCTGTTTTGTTGTTGTTGTTTTTGAGGAGCAATGTCGCTCCCCAACGGCTTTTGAGGAATGTTGTCGCAAGTCGCAGTCCTTTGCCAGATATGAACTCCGTACTACCTTGCGCTTATTCCCGGCTGATGTGGTAACGATTTGGTATGACAGGCCCTAAGCAGAATATTTTTTCCCCCGGGAACTAAATGTTTAACCCAATATGATCGAAAACGCGCCAGCCTAGAAGGTATTCTTATTGTCACCCGCCGCTGGATGGAAGCAGAGAAAGACGGAGACCATCACTCCGATGAAAGGAACATGTGTAGACCCATTTGTAATCCTAGGTGCCCCCCATAAATTCAGACAGAAAAAACTCAAAAATACTGTTTAAGCGACATACATACATAAGCTACGGTTATTTCATTCGTTTGTTCGTTTTATTTGCATTGCATGCTATTGTAATTCGCAATAAGCTTATAAAATATTTCGAAGATATAGTTTATGTTTTGGAAAGCCAAGTGTGGTTTTTCATGGCGAAAATGAGGAAGCCAATCGGGCCATGCCTCATAGCCAACAGTGCTCGCCACCAATACCTCTCGTTCTCCAAAGAACAATTTTGAACGTTTAGGCAAACACGGTCGTCAGAACCTGAGCCAAATGAATAAATACAATTTGAGAAAAACGGTCACATAAAATCATAAAATAAAATAAAAAATAATAATCACTTAAAAAACAACTCGCCTTCTCTAAAGCTTAGACAATACAATTTTTCGGAAAATTTTTTTCAGAAACCAAAAGTCAGAAGGAAAAATTCAGAAATCAAAAATTCAGAGACAAATTTACGGTCATGCATTAACCCACTCGTTATCTACATTTTTATTTTTATAACGGCATTATGAATGATTTTTTGGTTAGGTTTGAATCTATTAATTGCTAAATTTTTAAAATGAGCGGCCATACGTTAACCCATTGACGGCCTCAGTTTTCTTTTAACTCTGAAATCAAATTTTTTCACATCAAAATAGTTTTACATACGCTTAGGTAGTTCATTTTAAAAGTTTTAACCCTTTAATCGCCGTGCCTTAACCCATTGGTGACCTAAATTTTTATTTTTATAATTTCTAAATACATTTTTTTTGTCAGTATGTTTAGCCTTATAACACAAATAATTATGCATTAACCCTTTGGTGAACAATTTTTTTTCTTTAGAATTCAAAGGAAAATTCTTTAAACAGGAGTTGCTATGAATATTGGTAAGGTTCTTTGGCAAAGTAGCCTATATAAACATTCAGCAAGTAAAAATTTAGAAAGCGAAATTCAGAAAGTAATGAGACGGCAGAAAAAAATTTAATTTTTTCGCAAAATTGAATTTTTTTTCTGCCGTCTCTTTATTTTCTGAATTTTTAGATCTGAATTTCACTTTCTGAATTTTTACTTTCTGAATTTTGACTTTCTTAAAAAAGATTCGTTAAAAAAAAAAATTTTTTAAATTAATTTTTCTGAATTTTTGTTTTCTGAATTTATGGGGGCAACTGTAATCCTACGATATCTTCAATTGACGCAACAAACAAATGATTTTAGAGCTATGTTGGCTGATCAAAACCGCTCAGGCGGTTAGATGAACATTTATGGAATACATATAGGTATGTACCTAGATCGAACTTGGGTCATAGTTACTCCAGTCTCCAAGCATTGCTTCATAAAGTTTAATGAATTCTTTTTTCCTTTTAAACCCATTCAACCCATTATGATACACCCTTTGCATTTTTATCCAACATTTTCCAATCTTGCCTATTTCTCTGCTCTTTTTATTAACATTCTCCCCATCTAACGCAACTTTCTCCCCTTCTAATGCAACTTTCTCCCTAAACCCAAATTCTTTTGCTCATACTCGCTAATTTTGTCTTTTGTCTATCATCTCATTTGACTGCCACTCTCATGCGATACTCGTACTTGTTGTAACATCACGCACTCCAATATGTATTAAGTACAATAACATGTCGCAGACGTAAAAATGAATGTTGTGCACGTCAAGTTCTCTACAACGTCTACTTCGTAGCTTGTTGCCTATGGTGGTTCAGTGGCCGAACAAGCAGTCTCATCTGTTTCTAGGAGCGACACTTGATTAGTTTTACACACAAGATCGACTTGTGTCAATCTGTTCGCACAACGACGGCCCAGCATGGTAATTGTCTTAGAATGATACCGCGTGCACAACATGGAGAGTTTGGTGCGATGTTGACGACACTCACGTGGCAACGTAAAAGATATTTTTCGGTTTTGGCGGACAAATAACAAATTCTTATATTTTGTGCGTGCAGTAATTTTGTGGGATTATTTATTGAAACTTTATGACAATGTTACTACGTTTGGAATATACATATAATGTGAGAGGGAGTGCAGTGTACTGTGCAAAGAGAAAAAGCTTCTAAAAACTTCCTAGCAATATTTTGATAAAAAATAGCTCCACAACGACATCAATAGATATTTCCTACCCTAGACCATACACCTGTTTAATAATGATTATTAATCAAATTTAATTTTTTGTAATTTTTGTAATAATTGATTAATTATGCTAATCGAACATTTTAAGAATAATTAAACGATTACGATTAAATTTTGTGTTCGATTTATAAGCGTTAATCAGGATTTTTTTCGTTTTCAAATTTAATCCTAGGATTAATCGAATTAATCAAAATTTCAATTTGTTTGATTAATCGCGATTAACGAGGATTAATAAATAAGTGCCACTTATAAGAAAAAAAGGTGTTCTATATTATTCAAGCTCATGTGATACATATATGGTACCGGGCTCATATCGGACGAGCATCACAAGGAGAGAAATACCCTAATTTCGGACTCATAAACGAGCTCATAAAGAGTATGGCTCCTATGGTTTGCTGGGAATATGTAATATTTTTTTTGGATGAATTTGTAAAAAACAAAATACAAAATTTAAAATTTTTTTTTTTAAATTAATATTGAATTCGTTAATCGCAATTAATCAAAAAAAATTATCAAACTGAAATTTTGAATATTTTGATTAGTCCTAGGATTAAATTTGAAAACCAAATAAATCCTAATTAATCCTCATTAATCGAGCACAGAATTTAATCCCAATCGATTAGTTATTGTAAGAATAATCGTTTATCATAATTAATCAATTTAATTAATAGAGCAGTTTAATGTAATTGATTTTTAATTTGAATGCAGATTTAAACGGGCCTGCCCTAGACTAGGATTGAACGTCTGTTTAATACGTCTTTAGATGACAGATACAAGAATATAAAACCATCAATATTGAGCTTTTTGAGCTCACATGAAACTCATTAGATCGTCTTTGTAGCGACCATAGTAACTCGAGAGGCAGACAATGTTCAAAACCTCAAGTTACGATAAAGTGTTTCTCATAATTAATTCTCAACCTTTTCTCCCTAAGCTGCTTGCTAGTTACTCATCGAAAATGTAGTAGCCAAAAAATCCTTTTCTTTTGAATTACACTGACAGTCAGCTCCTTGTAAGACCGCCTTTCCCACCCTACGTTTCGAGTGTTCCTTCTCGTCTATGGATTCGTGGCCAAGTACTTATATTAGTTCTACGAAGGAGCGGATGTCTATTAAGACTTTTCATAGGTACACTTCAAGACTAGGTGGAATTTGAGCTCATTTTTAAGACGTTGTGTTGCTCGGCTGTCGCTTCAACTTGCAAATTTATTTGTTAGAGTAAGTGACTCGACTATTTACTTCAGCTCTCAGGCTTCTACCATATATCCCACTGCCTTGACAAAGCTTCCACTTGTCGTAGGAAATTTCTGCTTAGATGTTGTTAGCATTCTTCCGACGTCAATTTTCAATTCTAGCATACTGGCTTTGCTAGTAGCACCTTCTGGTACTATCGAGAGGAAAGAAAATATCATTTTCGAAAGAAGGCCTTTGGAAAATGTCTTTAAATGTACTCCGAAAATAAGCTCTCATAATTCGGACAATATTCGCCTCTAGCTGAAGGCAATTTGCGCTCTGGGATGGACAATTTCAAGACTTGATCCAGGACTACCTTCTATATGAGATCTGGAATTTCCTGGCCAGGATGTATCAATGTGGACAACAATTAGCTCATGTCGGCTTTTTTGATCTAACATAAACATAATCACACTACCTATCCCTGCAAACATCGGCTACCGAAACTACAAACACATCCAAAAAAAATTCAAACTTACTAATACCAATGAATCGAAAGTAAATAAGCTTTTGGTAAAATTTCGGTATCCCTCCTTCATAGCTACCAATTTATAAATAAAGTATGTATTGGGTATTTTTTAGGTATTTTCCAGGTATTCCACTTTATTTTTACTTGAATAATACCATAAGTTTCCAATAAGTAAAGTTTTGGTATACATCCAAAATAAATACGAAATTCCAAGTTATATACTTCTTCCGGTATTTTTCAAATATTTTACAAGTGAAATACTTAGTATTTACCACAATATTTGAAAATTTACACTACGTTCAAGCAGGCTATATGCAGAACGATCAATTGATCTTTCAAAAATTTTTCATTCGGTTTTTGTGGAAAAGCGGAATGGCAAAGCTGCAGAAAGGTGCAAAAGAATGCGGGAAATTGTAAGTAGCTAAGAGTTTTGTTGCAAATAAGATATTTAAGGCAAATTTTCGTTATGGATACCCGTTTTGTGTTTTTTAAGTTGTTTTTTGAATAAGGAAATTAGAAATGAAATCTCATTTTCCAAAACGACGAAAAATCGGCCTTAACCCTGCTTTCATAACGTACGTCGGCGAGGCGTATAAAATTCGTGTTGAATTAAGGGCAACGAAATAACGTTATGAAGGCAGGGTTAAATATGAAAATTAAAATAAAATTTGATAACAGTCTGTGGTATTTCATAACACTTTTTTCTATAGATGCGTTTTAACTCAGCAAGCAACAATCTGGGGTCAACTATCTAACACAGACTACCTTAATATATTTCTTGTTATTACATGTGAGTGAGTTTCGAACTTTTAACCGAGAACGTGTATTACAAAGATTTGGATTAGCACACACCTACCAGCACTAGTAAGCCCGTCCAATACAATGTATCATCAGGATATAATATCTTCTAACCAACTGATAATTCATTGAAATTGAACCAAAAATGCATTCGTATCCACAATATTTTACCACTCAGCCATTATGAGCTCGACTAAGTCGCATCACATCCCACAAACATAAACTTGGTCAAGTTATGTGCAAAGCTTAAATTGAATGGGGGGCACAACAACACAAAAGCGACAAACAAATGCAACCACTTACTGCGCGCCCCCCTCTCCGTAAACAAGTGTTAGACGGGGAAGCCAACAAGACGCGCACGTGGGATATCAAACCGACAAACAGACAAATTCGGAAATGATTTGTGCAATTTCATGAGCTAAACCGAATATCCTTGCGAGAAAAGCATTATTACCAACGCGAATACACCAAACATTTAACGACAAGACGCGGAGGAGCGCACGTGCGGGAGTAAGTCTGAGAGTTTTGTGGTTAGGTATGTGAAGCGCCTAATAGCCGAAAACCCGAGTCAATTCTACACCTGTTTCTTGAGTTAGTTACAAAATATGTTACGAATTGGTTTGAGCTGGTTTTATTGGTCTTGCATTTAGGTGCAAAGAATAGTTTTGTTGTTGTTGTTTGCCATATGCAGCAAACACTCCACGCGTCTCATGAATCACCAGCTAAAAGACGATTGTGACATGGTTTATGAAAACGAAGCAACCCAAAATGTACGAGTACACCAAAAAAAAAAAACCAAAAACTCTATACGTACATACATATGTATGTGAGACAAACTGAACTCTCAGCAAAGATGCTCATACGTAGTGCTATGCAACCAAATAAACAACAACAACAAAACAAAGAAATAAATAAGCAAATCTACTAAAGTGTAAAATCCCCTCGAGTGCTGCCAAGTGTACTCCACGCACGTACACATATCCATACGTATGTGTGTTCGTGTGTGCGCTTGAGCCGTCGTGGTGAGCAACGATGTTTTTCGTGGTAATTTGCACAAAATTATGAGACTACCATGCCGAGGCGGACTTAATGTGTGCACGTGCTAATGGGCTCAAACATTTTGTCAAAAAATGAATTGCAGCCCTTACGTTCGAGTACGAGCACATAGTGAGTCCTATGTGTGTCTGCATATCCATAATTTACTTCATCAGCGTGTGTAGCACAGGTGTTGTTGGTGCATTAGGCGAACTGAGTTTTGAGTAAGTTCTTTTTTTTTGTTGTAAGAAATAGACCGCAACCGATAATATTTCTTAATGAGGTGTGGTTCAGCGAGTGTATATGATGCGAGCCCTGTTCCATCCAAGAGAAATCCAAAGCATTACCGTGATCAGACAACACCGATAAAGGAGGAGGAATCTGTTCTGACAGCCAGACGACTATTCGGACTCTCTCAATGAAAAGTGGACATATCCACCCCTATTGCGAGTGTCGAACACGAATAAATAATCGACTACTAACCAGTTAGCGATCATCGAGCAATTGCTAATGTCGACCCGATCAATCAACGAGCGACTGTAAATGCTCAATCGATCATCTTTTTACCGTATTTTTGCGGTCGTTGGCGTGTCGATTGATTTGAAAAGTGCTAATAAAATTAATAAAAAGTAAATAATTGGCAAAAAGTTTAAAATACATTAAAAACGTGCAGTTTTTGATCGATCAAGTTACACAATGCCAAAATAAAATACTATCTACTCGATCGAAAAATTTCTTTTCTACTGCAAATCGACACTCGCAATAGGGACGATCGTCTCTCTAATATGATGGCCGCTGATTGGCTCTACATGATGGTGATCGGGTGATGTTTTAGGGGCGAAGCAGATCTTTGCCCACATATTGAGTTATCAAGCGTCATATCCCTCAGCACTGAAAGTGTGCCACAAGTAATTTTTTACTTGAGAGATCTTATTAAAATCTATGGGTTAGGGTTGTTACGGAGCTTCAATTCTGACACCGAAGGTGGAAAAATTCCGAAAGACGTACCAATTAACTAGATTGTGTACTTTGTACCCATCTAGGTCTCTTGCTTTAAGTTCCAAAAGATCTGTTCCTGGTTTCGATAAATCAAACTAGAAATATCCCGTTTCAGTATTTGAAGTTTTCAATTGACCTAATAGTTAACTAGATTTTGTCCTTTTGTACCCAAGTCCGACTTCTGCTTTCGGTTCTGGTTTCAATAAATCAACTTTTTAATAGCCGATTTTCATATTTAAGGATGGGAGTTTTCCATCGACTCAACAGCTAACTAGATTTTCTAGAAACCGGTTACTAAAAACAGCATTTAAACAGCCGATTTTGTTTCCCGATCGACCTAACACTTCATGAGATACGGCTTCGAGTATCACTTTCAATTCAGATAAATCGGGTGTAAAATATCCGGTCACTATAAATGAAATTTGACACAAAAGGTGTCGACACCTGGTGACAGCTTTCGACTTTTTATTTCGGTTCTGGTTTCTATAAATCAAATTTAAAACAGCCGATTTTCATTGCTAAAGAAGGGAGTTTATGCCTAATGGTTAACTAGATTCTTTCTTTTTTCGATTCTTTCATTCGATTTCGGTTCTCATACACCGATTCTGGTTTCCATAAATCTATTTTGAAAAAAAAAGCAGGTTTCGATTACTAAAGATAGGAGCCATCGATCAGCCTAACAGATGTGTGCCCATTGTACGCACCTCCGACTATCACTTTCAAGTCCAATAACTTAAAATTCAAACATTTTCATTCCGGTTCAGCTAAACTCAATTCCGTAGCATCTCCAATACTACTACACTCACCAATCTACGAGTACCAGATCGTTGCTTGATTTGACAACTTCGCTACAAACGAGTGTGTGACGAAGGGACTCGCTGTCGAATGGTAGCGGAAAGCAGAGCAGACATCACCGGAAGCATTCATCCAAGCCAAAATACAGTTCAACATGAAAAACTTTTGGCGCGTACAATTTTATTTTATTGTTATTATTATTTTCCGATGCTTTTTGTTGAAATTTATATTTTTCGTAACTCTGGCGACACTTCTACGACATTCCTTGCGCAACCAACTTGAGCTCACACACACACAGAAGCACCAGCAGACATTTGCAGCGGCAAGAAACGAACGAAATGGTAACCGACTTTCTTCGCTGATTGTTAGTCCTCTGACGTCGTCAATCGTGTGCTTGGTACGTCTGTCAGTGGCAGTGGCGAAAAATTTGTGCACACAAAAGCATGCTGAGCGTCGTCGCATGAAACTTGTTTCGGTTCGCTCATACATAAGTCAGCGTTTAATGCCGGTTTGGTGCTGCTGCAACTTATCTGTTGCCCGTCGGCGACCCTTCTGTGCTGTGCTGCGCGCCATTTGCCCGTTGCGGCAGTTGCAATTCGTTGTGCGATGGCATTCATCGTCAAAAAATTGTGGGAAATCGATACAAAATGGCATCGTCAAATAAAATTTTACAACCTTTGCTATTATTGCTGCGCTGCTGCTGTTGATGATGATGTCGACGTTGATGGGTGTGAGCATAGTTCAACCACCACCCATAGAAGTTGACGACGTAAATGCCTGTTAGGTGGGCGTTGCTGCTGGCTAAGTGTGGGGAGAAGTAAAGGAATTTCGCCTAGCGGTGGCTTAGTTCTCCTAATGAAATGTGTGAGCTGCACGAATAGAGGCTATTAAAGAAAACTTTTCGCTACGATCTATGGTTAATATTTTTTTTTACATTTGCCAAGTTGGTTGTTGTTGTTTCTTGTTTCTAAAGTAAGCGAATTTTAAGTGGTTAATGGTATGGATTTTTCTATTGTAAAATGGTTGGAGTAGAGGAAACGATTAACTTTAGAAAGGTAGTAGATTCTGCTATTTTAAGTTAATAAATTACCTAATGCGAGTTTTTGTTGTTGTTTTAGAGGATTGTGGAGAGGGATGCGGTCTTGAGACATGGCAAAGATTCTGTTTAGAGCCAAAGCTGCTTTTTGCACGTATTAATGGAGAGCTACGGAAGCTGCGGTTGAGACCCTGAATGGATGTGCTAGGTAGTAAGCTTCGATTGAAGAAATTAAAGGCCATGCTATCTTCCCAATCCCCTGTTTTAATGAGGCTTACTACTTTCTAGGATGAGTTTATTGGTGCCCCCCATGAATTCAGACAGAAAAAAATTCAGAAATACAATTTTTCTGAAAATTTTTTTCAAAAACCAAAAGTCAGAAGGAAAAATTCAGAAATACAATTTTTCGGAAAATTTTTTCAGAAATCATTTTTCAAAAACCAAAAGTCAGAAAAAAATAAATTCAGAATCAAAAATTCAGAGACCCATTAACGGTCATGCATTAACCCACTCGTTATCTATATTTTTATTTTTATAAAGATATTATGAACGACTTTTTGGTTAGGTTTGAATGGGTTAATTGGTAAATGTTTAAAATGAGCGGCCATACGTTAACCCATTGACGACCTTAATTTTCTTTTAAATCTGAAATCAAATTTTTTTCACATTAAAATAGTTTGGCATAGGCTTAAGTAGTTGCTTTTAAGCGTTTTAACCACTTAAAGGCCATGCCTTAACCCATTGGTGACCTAAATTTCTATTTTTATAATTTCTAAATAATTTTTTATATGATAAAATAAATTGCTCTACAAATATTTGAAGTTTGAAATGCATGCATTAACCCATTGGCGACCTTAACTATTTTATTAATAACGAAATAAAATGATTCACCTCAGAGTAGCATTTCATTATTTTATAAATTATAAGTCGAGTTTAATTGTGACCGCCAACGTGAGTGGACGTGCAGTTTTGCTAGTAAGCGATAATAAAGTGCTTCAAGGCATATGCTAGTGTAGTTGGACACTATCAAATTTATAAAACCTTAAATCATTGAATACTATATCAAAAAAGCTAATTAACAAAATTAGTGAAAATGAGTGATAAAGACAATAAAAAAGACCATAATAATGCAATCGATATGCCTTTTGTCGACGGTGACAATGGGCACGTGCTTAATGCATCATTGAATAGTGAAGAGATGAGTGAAGCTATAAGAAGAGCAAGAATTTTGCAAAGAAGTGAAGATGACTTTGAAAAAGAAAAAGACAAAACTAAGAGAAGACGCAAGAAATCTACAAACTCAAATTCAGATTCAAGTGGCTCATGCTCATCTTTAGCTAAAAATAATACCAATAAAAACAATTCCAGTAAAGTTCAAAGTGAGATGATAAATCAGAATAACTCCTTCCAATTCTTACTAACTCAAATGGAAGAACTAAAAAGTGCTCTTTCCCATCTACAAATGGACAAAGAAGTGCAAGCAATAATTTATGAACAACAGCTTGTAGTTCTGCGTGAAGAAAACGCCATATTACGAAGCAAAATCGAAACCACAATAAATATGCCCGATCAAATTGACAACAACAACCAACTTAACAGTAATGTAAATGCAAGCACTGTACTTGACGAGAACAGTGCAATGATTATTGAGGAGACTGGAACCACATCTGATTCCTATACTCCCAACACAACAACAAACGTTAACATGCCCAATGAAATATTGACTCAAACTCGCGAGAACAGTGAGAATATTGATTCACAAGTTTCTCATACTGGTGACGCGTATAGCGAATCAACAGCAGCAGAAGCGAATCAAGGAATGCACCCCATAGGCAATAAGAAGGCACCAAGCCAGACAATTAGGCAAACCGCAAACAACAATAAACCGACTAAAGAAAAAAGTAGGCCACCAATTTTTGTGTGCTTTAACCTGTCGCAAAAAGAGACGACAAATAAGTTCGCTCAATTGCTAGGTCATAAAAACTTTATTTATAACATAGTGAATAATAATACACTGCACATCATCACCTTTATTTCCGATGACTACAAAAAAATAAAAAAATGTCTCATGGAAGATAATGTCAAATTTTACACCTTTACACCCAACGAAGAAAAACCTATATCTGTAGTTATTAAGAAGTTATGTGAAAGCTACGAACGCCATGAAATTTTGGATTATATAAATGATTTAAAACTAAATATTGAAATTATTAACATAGTTAAATTTAAAAAAAATAATTGGCTAATTCAGTTAAGTAAAAAATCTGATATTGAGGAATTCTACAAAATTAAGTATATACTTAATTGTAAAATAGGCCTTGAAAAACTTAAACCAGCTGTACCAACGCAGTGTAAAAACTGTCAGCGGTATTCTCATGTAGCTAGCAATTGTCATATGCCCTATAGATGCGTCAAATGCGCACAATCACATGGACCAGGAAACTGTAAAATCCCTGTCAAAGAAAACAATAATAAAGAGTATGTATATACAGACCAAGCCACTGGGAAAATTGAGAAACGAACAGGTATACCATTAAGATGCGCGAATTGTGACCAAGAAGGGCACGCAGCAAGTTCTCGTGTCTGTCCAGTTCGTATTGAGATAATTAGACGAAGAGAGGATCGAAAACAACAGAAGGAGAGAGGAAACTCGAACGCTTCTGAACAAAATATTGCGCAAGAGTCTCGCCGAAGCAATGCTGTCTCTTACGCCTCGATGGTAAAAAAAGGTAATACAAAAACAACCATGACTGATAAGCGTACGGGGCCCCCTTCAAACTACATTCAAGGTCAATACAAAGCTCTTAATAGTGAATGCATACGTCTCTTTGGTAGTGGATTTACAAGATGTATGCAAAAAATTAGCGACTTCTCTGAACAATACAACGGGTTTAAAAATGACGAAGAGAAAGCGTCGGCGCTTTTTCAATTATTCATTGACCTAAGACTAAACACCAATAATAATGGTTAGTCATAAATTAAAGTGTATATTTATAAATGTCAACTCTTTAATATCAAAACAAAAGAGACATTATTTCAATCTGTTTTTGCAACAACATAAACCAGATGTAATGCTAACTGCGGAACTTCGACTTAATCAAAGTCACAAGATCTCATTTCGAAATTATACCTATATTCCGCAAATAACACAGCCCCTTAGCAACAACAAAAGAAACCATGCTACGGGGATATTTATAAGAGAAAATTTAAAGTACAATAGGATTGTGGTGGAACCCACCACATACCTTGAGGTCACTGCAATTGAACTATCTACAGTAGAGGGCAATAGTATAGCATTTGCAGCATTGTATAATAGACTGAGTAACACAGACAAACTTTGCACTGGTGATCTAAACAAAGTCCTTGATGCAGTTAGTATAAGAACAAATGAAATTATTTTAGGTGGAGATTTAAATGCTCGTCATCCTAGTTGGGGTGATGCACATATAAATTCAAACGGAAGAGCTCTGCACAGTTGGCTGGCAGATTGTCCCTTACTTCAAGTCGTACCCACCAAAACTGCCACTAGAACCATTGGGGATTGTAACTCGTTTATAGACTTATTCTTGGTGTCCCCCTTTGTCAACATTTGCTTTGATGAGGCGGACGACCATCAAGGCAAGCTTCGGACACATATTTTTGAGTCCGATCACAAAGCAATAGAGCTCTGCATAGACAGGTCTCCCAATGATATCCTAAGGCAACCACCACGGCAAATATTTGATTATAGAAAAATGAACGCTGATAAATTTAACCAGGAGCTCTCTGCAAGGCTGATAGACAAGTATTTGCCAATAGAGCGCGTAGTTTCTAAGACCGAAATAGATAACTGCATTGCTCACATGAATTCTGCTTGGGACGAAGCCATCAACTCTCATGCAGTTCCTAAAATAGAAATTCGTAGCAGGGGATTAATTTCCCTACCCAAGATAATACTAGACCTTATTAAGGAAAAAAAGAAACTACGTAGGGTGGCATACAGATGTGCAGACCCGAGGCGCAAAGCAATTCTAATGGCCACTATTCGAAATATTAGTAAGATCATATCTGATAGAATTCGCTTAAATGAAGAGCAGTATTGGGAAGAATATTTTGCGAAAATACGCATGAACTCTAATACCTATAAAAAAATTAAAAACTTATGTGGTCTTAGCAATGTAGTGCAGCTGCCAGAACTAGAGGTAGAAGATGTAAATATCATAGACTTCGATGGGGGAGTCCCTCAACCAAGTGGCACTTTAATTATGCGAACCCAAATAGATAAGGTGAATGCGCTAGCATGCAGTTTCGAACATGTACATAAACAAAACTCAAATGTCGGAAACAATGAGTTTCTCGAACATGTGGTACATACCAACTCTGACCTCGCTAACCACAGGTTACCGATAATCAGATTTAGTAGGTACCTCACGGCTGATGGAAAAACGGACTTAAGCCAAGTTAACAACACAAATGGCGGGACCTACACCCAACAGGACATTAGCAATTATAATCAATTTACAAATGCAGACGAAGTTGAAAGCTTAATTTATTTACTCAATAATAAGAAAAGTGCAGGAGAGGATAATATCCCAAATTTCTTAATTCGTAAAACATACTCTTATTTTTGGCGTTTTTTGGCTATCTTATTTAATCACGCATATAATCTGGGATACTTTCCTCAGGCCTGGAAATGCGCAAAAATTGTGCCCATACTAAAACCACAGACCAATCCAAAATCAGTTCGCAACTACCGTCCTATATCGTTGTTGTCTAACGTGGGTAAGCTCTTTGAAAAATTTCTCCTAGAAAAAATTAAAAGACATTCAAGTGATAACAATATCGTTAAAGACACACAGTTTGGCTTCCGCAGCTATCACTCAACAAATCACGCGCTTACTTTAGTGTCAGACTTTGTATGCGCTAACCTCAATCGTCGATGGGCAACAATAGCAGTAAGCCTTGACATAGAAAAAGCATTTGACACAGCATGGAAAGGCGGCATTATATACAAAATGTATAAACTATTTAAATTTAATATATATATCTGCCGGATTATATATAGCTACTTAAGCGATCGAAATTTCTTTGTCAGCATAAATGAAAATTGCTCAATGCTACGAGATATTGCAGCAGGTGTACCTCAGGGGTCTTTATTAGGCCCCATTCTATACAACATACTCTTAGCGGATTTACCTGATCCCCCAATAGAAAATTCAAATATGTTAACACTTATTTATGCAGATGACATATTGGTACTAGGATCTCTACAGAACGCATCCAAAGCGAATACCATGATAAACAATTATTTAAATGAACTATCAAAATTTTTTTCTAAGTGGAAATTGAAAGTTAATGTCTCAAAATCTGAATGCATTGCACTCAAAGGACTACATAAGTATCTCTATCCAAATGCTAGAACCTTCATTCCTAATATTCAAATAAATGGAAATCGTATTCCTGTTAAAGAATGCATTAAATATCTTGGAGTAGTCCTTCAGAGTAAATTTAATTTTAAGCTCCACCTTGACTATGTGATCAAGAAAGCAAAAAGTATGTTCTTCTCATACATAAATTTAATGAAACGAGCTAAGGCCTTGAGGTCGAGTATAAAAATTAATATCTACAAACAAATTATTAGACCGATTTTGGCATACGCTTTCCCAATATGGTTCAGCATTTCCTCAGCTCAAATGGAAAGGTTGCGCATCTTTGAACGATACATTTTAAGATTTTGTTGTGGCCTCAACCGCCAACCTTATCGTAGAAGTGAGCCATTTAGAAAAAGAATTTCGAATAGTATACTATATAAAAAATGCAAAATAAAGCGCATAGATAAGTTCCTTATGGATAATGGACTACGATTCTTAAGTAAAATGACTGCTCTGAAGAACGAGCAAGTCAAAACTTATATTAATAAACAAGAAAATATTGAATTCCCTATAAATGAACGTTATTTGTCACCCATATATGTAAATGTACTACATAATCATAATATGCTATATAGAGATAAAAAATTAATGTTCTATCACAGAAGATTCAACTCATACGATATTACTGAAAATGTGGTTTATAATGTAGAACAATATACAGATAAGTAAACCAAAATAATCAGGGTGCTCGTTTGGATTCTTATATGCCTCGGTGTGGACCTCGTGAACTTGTAAGGATAATTACATTTAAACGAGGTCTACGCCGGTAACGAGGCGTGTAAGCATATAAACGAGCACCCTTAATGTAGGTATGAGTAAAACAGTCAAAGATAAAGTCATTAGTAATATTGATTTACACTCCTATATTTATATATTTTACTTTTATTTTTATTTTAATTTATTCTTTCTGGTATATTAAGTTAAGCAAATAATGATATTCTTCTTTTGTGCCCTTTTTGAAGAAATATAAATAAAATACCTTTATTTAACTGAAATATATTTAGTTAACGTATACAGGCCTACTATAACGAGGCTGATACGAACATCAACTATATAATATTAGAAATCCTAGATAAAAGCATGTAGCTTGTTAGGAATAAGTAAACCTGAATTTAGTGTAAGACATATGTACATATTTATATTAATGTAATTTTTATGGGCAATAAATGAAATGAAATGAAATAAATTATAAAAATTTTTTATGTTAGATCTATTACTGCACACTTAAAAATTAAATATTTACATTATTAACCCATATTTGGGTCATGTATTAACCCATTAAATGCCTTTATTTTTTTTTTAATTCTGAAATAATTTTTTTTGCCGGTATGTTTAGCGTTATAACACAAGTAATTATGCATTAACCCTTGGGTGACCTATTTTTTTTTTTTTTTTTTGTAGAATTCAAAATCAAATTCTTTAAATAGGTAAATGTGCAAGGTTCTTTGGCAAAGTAGCAAAAGAAAAATGAACAAATGCTTGAAACTTTTTTTTTACTTATTTCAAACACATTATCTCCTATCTAAACAATCAGAAAGTACAAATTCAGAATGTGAAATTCAGATCTAAAAATTCAGAAAGTAATGAGACGGCAGAAAAAATTAACTTTTGCGCAAATTGGATTTTTTTCTGCCGTCTCATTAGTTTCTGAATTTCTAGATCTGAATCTGGTCTCAAGCAGTTACTACCCAGCAAAAAATCGGCGGACTGAAGTCTAAAAAGCGTGATCTTCGATCAATAACTCTTGACAGCAGTGGACCATAATTGATGCCAAGTATTCCGTTATAGATGATGACAAAAAGGATCACTTCCAGCCATACAAAGAGATCAAAACTGGCATTGGTCTCATCATACTTTGCGACTCATATCGGATACATTCCAGTCTAATTGCAATTTTTGCTCAATCAAGACACACACAAAAAAAAAAAAATTTCATTGTATTTCATCGTCTACCATGACGCCATAGTCATACATTTATCTCAAATTATAGGAAAAATAATGCAAGTGTAAATTATGTGCACATTACCACCGCCTCAGTCTTCAGTCTACAGCCTTTTCAGCTCATTCGACCTCCTCAGCCATATCCACAAACCATCCACTGCTACTTCATTTTGTGCACTCCGTTTCGATTTAGTTTCGCATTACTTTTCGGTTTGTTGGCTCATAATCGTCAATTTGGCTAAGAATTGTTGTCGTTGTAGTTGGTAGTTCGGCACTTTAAGTTGAGTTGAGTTTGAGTTTTGTTACGATTGAATTCAGTTTTAGCTGCTTTTTATGTGGATATAGTTGTTGTTGTTATTGCACATCTTATTATTGCTCCATTTCTTGTTATGGATGCGACTACTATTGCTTTAACTGTTTGTTGTTGTTGTTGTTCTTGTTTGTTGTTGCTACTCTATTACTATTGCTTTCGGTGCTAGTGAAGCTGCCGGAGCAAGTGCTGCTTTTCGTGAGTGATGTGAATTTGTTTGCTGCAAATTCGACATAAACAAACGTTACGCGACGTTTAGCTCACTTTGCTTGCTTGCTAAACTACTTACACCATATTCACATGCGGCAACTAGTCGCTCGGTAATTCGCACTCTACGACGTTTAGCTGTGTAGAGCTCCTGCAAACGCCCAATATGCTAGGCAAGATGGTCAGGCCTTTTCGAGTAAAAAACTTAAGTTGCTGAGCAACTTATTGCCGTATCTAAACACAGCCCTACCTACCTTTAATACCCTTTTTGTACTATAATCGTCTCAGCATTGAAGCAATCGTAGTGGCGTTAGCGTAGGAAGAGTATAAGTAATGCAGGAGCATTGCTGTCGTTAGATTTTACTATTATCGTATTTTCGAATTATTTGCTGTAGTTGTTGTTGTTGTTGTTGTTTGTGATGAATATGCAATGAACGTGTACGAATGCTTGCTCTGGGATTTTTCGATTTTCTTAGCAAATGTGTGTGTGTGTGTAAATAAGGAACACCATCCATGCGAAGTGTCGACGACTTGCCTACGAAGTGCAAATGGCAATAAAAGTTTTCACAAATATTTTGTTTTGCACATAAAGAAGAGGATCGACCAAAATTATTGTGGTGAATATTTTGTGGTATATTTTTGCTTAAAATAAATAAATACAATAACAAATATTGCAATAGTTTGGCACACATTGTCACATTAGGCGCGCCACAAATTCGTAATTGTGTCACATTAGACGTAGAAGACTTGAGAAGAAGAGTGAAATTATTATTTTGCTATTTTTTTGCGAAACTTTTTTCGATTATTTTATTTAACATTTTGTAATTGGTAGGCAGCGAATTTTGATTTTTTTGCGAAACTTTTTTCGATTATTTTATTTACCATTTCCAGCGACTTTTCATTTATTTGTGTAATTGTTTTAAACAGGTGGCAACACTCTTTATATTTAAAATAAGTGGCGACACCAACATAAATATTTTTACGCAAAACTTTTTTCTATTACATTATTTAACATTTCGTAATTGGTAGGCAGCTAATTTTGATTTAGATAGTTGCGCCATTTTTTTTTGACAGGTGGCAACACTATTTATATTTTAAATAAGTGACAACACCAAACTAAATATTTTTTTGCGAAATTTTTTTCGATTATTTTATTTAACATTTTGTAATTGGTAGGCAGCGACTTTTCATTTAGTTGTGGAATTTTTTTAACAGGCGGCAACACTCTTTATATTTAAAATAAGTGGCAACACCAACATAAATTTTTTTTCGCGAAACTTTTTTCCATTATATTGTTCAACATTTTGTAATTGGTAGGCAGCGAATTTTGATTTAGATAGTTGCGTAATTTTTTTTATGACAGGTGGCAACACTATTTATATTTTAAATAAGTTGCAACATCGACCTAAATATTTTTTTACCAAACTTTTTTCGATTATTTTATTTAACATTTTGTAATTGGTAGGCAGCGACTTTTCATTTATTTGTGTAATTTTTTTAAACAGGTGGCAACACTATTTATATTTAAAATCAACATTTTGTAATTGGTAGGCAGCGAATTTTGATTTAGATAGTTGCGTCATTTTTTTTTGACAGGTGGCAACACTATTTATATTTTAAATAAGTGGCAACATCGACCTAAATATTTTTTTACCAAACTTTTTTCGATTATTTTATTTAACATTTTGTATTTGATAGACACATATTTTTGATTTAGTTGCGTCATTTTTTTTACAGGTGGTAGCACTCTTTTTAATCTGGTTTGTTTTTAATAAAACATGCTTTGTTATTATTTGCAATCATTTCAGCACAAAATTTTTTTCATTTAATCATATGAAGAATGCATTATTTTTATACGCAAAAATATTGAAAAGGAAAAATAAATGAAAATAACTACAACTTAATTGAAATTGGTGGTAACCTTGTAATAATATTTTGTTAAAAGAGCCTACATGCAGTACTCTCCGTATGTACTCGTACAAAATGTCACCGAATTAGGTGAACCGTTAGAAATAAAACAACAACAACAACAAATAAATGTTGAAAACTCTGTTTACGAAAAAAAAAAATTTTAATAAGTGGCAACATCAAAACAAAAAGTTTCAAAATTAAAATCCTATATATGCTTTTAATAAATTTTATTTAATGTCTTAAACATTTAGCGACGATTCTCAAACATATTTTACAGTTGAAGATCACTCATATTTAGAAGTCTCAATTTAATTAACAAATAAAAAAAGGTGGCTACAATCCTTGAAAATTTTTAAAAATGTTGTAACTGTTTGCACTTTATTTGATATCTATTTAATAACGAAAAAAGGGTGGCATCGCCATTTAGCACGTATTCGTATCCTTTAATTTGATAGCGATAATTTAAAAAATATTTAATAATATTTTTAATTTTTAAATTTAATGTTATTCACCTTTTTACACAAGTGGCCACGATTTTAAAAAATACTCTTTTTCGATTTATAATCGAACCAACTTTCTAGTATATTTTTTGGCATTTTTTTTTTAATAAATTTTTACTTTTAGTTAATATTTGCACAAAAATTATTTGAACTTTGAAAAAAGGTGGCAACACTTTTTGGTAAAATATTTAACATGCAAAAGTTTTTGTAATTCTTTTAATCTTATTTAAATTATTAATTAAGTAAACTAAATTAAAATGCTAGTCAAATTAAAAAAAAAAAATATTTATAATTTTTTATAATTCCACTGTTAGAAAAAAAGTAAAAGATATTTCAGCAAGTATGAAATAAAAATATTCTAAAAGTGTTTTTATACTAATTTTAGTTGTTAGAGCCCTACTTTTCACAATCTTGAGTAATACTCCCTTCATTCGTTTATTTGTCTTGCTCATTTTTCAACGGTCACCTGGATCATCAGCATCGATTTCTGTTGAATTTAGCGCTCAGCTGGCATTGGCAGCAGCAGTTTTGTATGATGATTGATTTTGCCATATGTAATTTCAACCCTTACATACATATATACCTACATACATACATACACATAAGGCACCTGTGCTATTATTTTATATTGTCACATGTTTGCTTTCACCATTTCTTTCTTAACGCTTTCGTGACACCAAAGTATTTTTGATTTGGCGTATTTATAACTTACGCACAGTGGGCCATTTGGCATGTAAAATTGTAGTGAATTTTTTTTGATTGGGGAAAGTGTGGTGAGAATTTTTAAGGCGACACTGTTTTGTTTATCTAGGATTTGAAGCTGGTTGGTCGTTACTATGAGCTCGTGAAGAAGCTTCTTTTATAATTCAGATGAAGTGTGACTTTCAATAATTTTTTAATCTTACTCTGAGAATATTTCGTAGGCTTTTTCCATATTTCTGCACTCGACAAAATCTCTTTTGCCTTAGCACCTTATATTGGTATTAAGTCTACCTCTTTGAGGAGCATCGCCTGTGACACATTTTTCTCGCTCATACTTCCCCAGAATTTGCGCACAGTGCAAGGAAACGGCAACGTGATACATTGACACCGAACGACGACGCAGCCATTGATGATGACGATGTTGCACTGACGGCGATTTATGTTGCCCATGTCGCCAGCTATTCTGCAACTGCAGCAGTTAGACATCCATCATACTGACGCATACACAAGTAAAATTTTATATGGCCACACACGTGCAGAATGCAGAGGGATATGAAAGAAAGTCTTCAAATAAAAGGACTAGTTGTAAAGTATCTCAGAACTAGTATGAGTTCGGGATGTTGGTTTCAAGTTACGGATAAAAATATAAGTAAACTAGTTCAAAAGAGACCAATTATAGTAGACTTAAAATAGTTTTAAACTAGTTCAAAAGAGACCAAATTAAACTCTACTTAAACTAGTTCAAAAGAGACCAAATTAAACTCTACTTAAACTAGTTCAAAAGAGACCAAATTATACTCTGATTAAACTAGTTCTAAAGAGACCAAATTATACTCTGATTAAAGTAGTCCAAAAGAGACTAATTATAGTAGACTTAAACTAGTTCAAAAGAGACCCATTATAGTGGACTTAAATTAGTTCAAAAGAGACCAAATTAGACTCTGATTAAACTAGTTCTAAAGAGACCAAATTATACTCTGATTAAAGTAGTCCAAAAGAGACTAATTATAGTAGACTTAAACTAGTTCAAAAGAGACCAATTATAGTAGACTTAAACTATTTCAAGAGAGAGCAAATATACTCTACTTAAACTAGTTCTAAAGAGACCAAATTATACTCTGATTAAAGCAGTTCAAAAGAGACCAATTATAGTAGACTTAAACTAGTTCAAAAAAAAACCAAATTAGCCTAATCTCAAACTAGTTTGCAAGTTTTTGCTTTGACTTGTTTGGTATTCTAGCACTGCAGAGAGCACACACACACATACCCTTGACGAATTCATCTCCGTCAAGTGCAAAAATTTACTTTGAATGTGCAATTATTTATAAATAAATTGCACGTGAGCAGCACGTTGTTGGTAAATAATAAAAATGACAACAACAAAAGTGAACGAAATGCTTACCGCTGGCTATTGAAGCGAGCTGCAGTTATTGATAACCAAGAAAAAGACACACACCACTTTATATAAGACACACACATACACATGCACACAGGAATGTCAATTTATAAAATTTGTTGTTGTAGGCGTTATTTATTGTCCCTTTTTATATGATATACTACCAAATAACCCTTCCAACATAAGGCAGCGGCGACCAGCGGCCATGCAATCAAATACTTAGATGACAACATATGTACCCGTGCCAGATGCAATACCAACAACAACTTTTGCTATAGCATCATCATCTTTGAGATCGGCGTGTAAATATCGCTGAAGCATTCATTTGTCGCCACAAGGAAATCTCAAATCTATTATCGCAGATTTGCCATTATTTATGATTTGTGCAAAATATCACCGTAAATCAATGTCAACGAGGGTGACATAAACTATTGATGGTCTTTCGATAATTTACACAGCAACAACTCGTCTACAAATGGCGTATATGGCACATTGATGACTGCAAGGGTACATACTAACATATGTGTATGTATGTATGTATGTTGCTGGAGACGTTGCAATTTATTGCTTCATGATGCTGGAAAAAACACCTTCTATATAAAAATTTTAACAGGTGTTGTTAGTTAGTTAGACATACATACATACAGACATATGTACATATATGTTAAGATAAAATGCTCAGCAGATGTTAGTGAGTAAAACAAGTCAATGAGTTAAATTTTTTGTACATGAAATTTTTAATTTTTGTTTTTAATAATTATCAAATGGGCATTTCGTTATGGTGAAGTGGGTGTCACTCTTAGAAAACATCTTTCACAACAGATGACCTCTTTGACGTCGAAATCACATGTCTCGATTTGAGCAAAGTCAACTCATTTTTTCACAGATAATTTAATTAAATTTTTTTTTATTTATTTTTTATTTAAATTAATTTAATTTGATTTACTTTACTTTAATTTAATTTAGTTTAATTTAATTTAATTTAATTTAATTTAATTTAATTTAATTTAATTTAATTTAATTTAATTTAATTTAATTTAATTTAATTTAATTTAATTTAATTTAATTTAATTTAATTTAATTTAATTTAATTTAATTTAATTTAATTTAATTTAATTTAATTTAATTTAATTTAATTTTATTTTATTTTATTTTATTTTATTTTATTTTATTTTATTTTATTTTATTTTATTTTGTTTTATTTTATTTTATTTTATTTTATTTTATTTTATTTTATTTTATTTTATTTTATTTTATTTTATTTTATTTTATTTTATTTTATTTTATTTTATTTTATTTTATTTTATTTTATTTTATTTTATTTTATTTTATTTTATTTTATTTTATTTTATTTTATTTTATTTTATTTTATTTTATTTTATTTTATTTTATCTTATCTTATATTACTTTATTTTGTTTTATTTTATTTTATTTTATTTTATTTTATTTTATTTTATTTTATTTTATTTTATTTTATTTTATTTTATTTTATTTTATTTTATTTTATTTTATTTTATTTTATTTTATTTTATTTTATTTTATTTTTTATTTTAATTTATTTTATTTCATTTCATTTCATTTCATTTCATTTTATTTTAGTTTATTTTATTTTATTTTATCTTATTTTATTTTATTTTATTTTATTTTATTTTATTTTATTTTATTTTTTTTTTATTTTATTTTATTTTATTTTAATTTATTTCATTTCATTTTATTTTAGTTTATTTTATTTCATTTTACTTTATTTTATTTGATTTGATTTGATTTTATTTTGTTTTGTTTTATTTTATTTTATTTTATTTTATTTTATTTTATTTTATTTTATTTTATTTTATTTTATTTTATTTTAATATTTCCAGTAGCAAACTAGATTTCGCCTGAGCAACTCATCTTTGACATTATTTTGATTCAAAAGCATTGATAATATCAGACTTGCTCTTGTCCGTCGTATATGGACTCGCTGCTGTTTTCTGTTATTGTTTCAACTTGTATGTCGTCAATGTCATGACATTTTGCAAAATTTCTCGCCATTATATACCTACATAAGTCAACGTGCATACAAATTCGTGTAACTAAAATCTGAAGCTCTATGCTATGCCTCACGTCAAGTCTAACGCATCTTATAGATATACAGGAAGGCCTATTAGAACAGTCTATTTGCTCTCAACAGAAAATTGCGACCTTCAACTGAGAGAGGATAGACTACACACGAAGAAGCTAAATACTATATAGGAACGAGTAAAATTAAATAATTTAATTAAAAGCGCTAATCGAACCTTTAAATATTAATTTCGATATATATTTTATAAATTTTATATTTTCTGCACAGCCAAGCTAAATAATTTTTTTTAGACCCCGGCCGAGATTACTGATTCAAAGCGCCAGTGTTTAAAATATTATCTAGATAACTAGCTTTGACTAAAAAACGACTTCAAAATCGACTTCGAATTGGCCAATCCCTATTACATGGAACTAACATTCGATCACAATAATTGCGCTTGTGAGAAATATTCAACGGTCTGGTGTTTTTTGGTCGACCCTGTATACTTCATTCTAAAATTTTTCCAACCATTTGCCCGTCTGTTAGGCAGGCATTTCTTCAATTCTGGTGAATGACGATGGCAGCAATAGTTACGATGCTAAAAATGACAACAACAAGCAATACACAAAAACAACAACAACAACAACCACACACTAAGGTCATACAGATGGAAATGCAGATGTCTCCATCTGTTGAGGCGAACATGTTGTACAGGTACATTTACATAAATTACTCAACATTCAAACATGAGTTATGTTGTTGTTGTTTTTTGTTATTTATTTTTATTTGTTTGAATTTTGTATATATTTGTAATTGTATTTGTTGTAATGGCTGTGCAAGTGTTGTATTTGGCATGCAGATTTTTGGTTTATTAGCTGATTGATATCACGGCATTATTAGCTGCAGACATGCAGCGGCGGCAAAACGAATTACAACAAAAAAAAAAAAACTTAGCCGTCTTGTGGCATAAATATTTCTGGAGAAATTTAGCAAAGCGACAGTTGTGCATATTTATAAGTGTTTACTTACAAGCATAGCTTTTGTGTAAAAGTCAGCGAAATAATTTTTCATTTTGAAACGCAAATTTATAATGCAGATACGAGCAGGCTTGTCGCCGCGTAAATGAACGTTGCAAGCGCGCTGTTTGAGTTGTGAGTATGCCGCGCGTTTGCGTTTATGCCACTCAGGTGTGTCAACAATCATCATTAACGCGCCCATCACTCTGATCATGACCAAACGCGACTTAGTTAACATTGTGTCCATCTAGACGCTGATATTGTTGACTTCAAGCAACGCGCACTAAAGCTACGAACCACCCGCGGTCTCGCGCCCCTGCTCTTCCATACAACGCTTTCTCACCTCAACAGAATGTTGCAGTCACAACAGCGCAATCGGCGCGGCGCGTCATTCTTATCGTCAGATGTCGCTCACTAATTGATTTTTCTTGTCGCCTGCAGAAACCAACGAATTCCATGCCAATCATTCAACAAGCAGCCACCTCCATTGCGCAGTACGATTATGGGTTTCTTGTTTAACTAAGATCAACAAGCATCAGCGATCGTTGGAGCTTGCGCGCTTCCACTCTCCAACGCTATGTATCGCACATTGATCAACGTGTTCTCAAGCATTCATTTGGGTTGTTGTCTGGCAGCTGGCAAACGAAGTTGACGACAATCAACAAGTTGCATTGCAAACATTTCGACAAATTTGCAAAGCTCCCCAGCATAGGTACAAGTTTGTAATGCGCCCATTTCCACCATCACCACCACTACGTACACATCAGCATAGCCGGCATTCTTCTGACAGGCGACAACTCTTCTGCGCTGCTCTGCTCGCCGCTAATGTGTCAAGTGTTTGCATTCATAAATTTTCAACTTTGCCACAAGCAGCTTTCGAACTTCTTGAAGATCGCTATCAAACATGCAGTTCGACATGTAAGCTGCCAATAAATTTTCACTTCTCTTCCGCACCGAGAGTGGGATTTTTGTGTGTTTGGAGTTCACATGGTAAAAATTATCAACGTATTGACACATTATCAATCTCCTGGATACGTTAGTGTAAATCTTCAAGAGGATCGGATATCAGTGATGAATGTTTCCACAAACGAATATCTATTTACGTATTGGGATAGCGATAAATTAACTTTTTTAAGTGGTGGGTGTGGAACTGTGCATGTACTCTTTTGCTTCCACCAAAGTCCAATGCGAAAATTAAGTAACTCAAAATCTTTGACACTACCTAAGGATAAGGATAAGTATGTATAAGGATAAGGATAAGGATAAGGATAAGGATAAGGATAAGGATAAGGATAAGGATAAGGATAAGGATAAGGATAAGGATAAGGATAAGGATAAGGATAAGGATAAGGATAAGGATAAGGATAAGGATAAGGATAAGGATAAGGATAAGGATAAGGATAAGGATAAGGATAAGGATAAGGATAAGGATAAGGATAAGGATAAGGATAAGGATAAGGATAAGGATAAGGATAAGGATAAGGATAAGGATAAGGATAAGGATAAGGATAAGGATAAGGATAAGGATAAGGATAAGGATAAGGATAAGGATAAGGATAAGGATAAGGATAAGGATAAGGATAAGGATAAGGATAAGGATAAGGATATCTGCCCCCGTGTTTTCTAAACATGATCTCCTATTTCTAACCTACGATTTTAAATTAAAAAAGGTTAATGAAAACTACAGATATCGGGATTTTAAGAATATAGATCTGTCTGCTTTATACGATAAAATTTCAAATGTTGATTGGGGTTGCACATACTATATGCCGTCCGTAGATGATCAACTTCAGTTTATCCAAGAAAATATTGAACAACTTTTCGAAGAATTTGTTCCAATGAAAACAAAAAGGAAAACAACAAATTACAATCCTTGGTTTACGTCTGAAATTAAATGTTTACTTGAACAACGTAATATAGCTTATGCAAGATGGAAGAGGTTTAAAACCTCTGAACTACTTTCTGCTTTTCGCACTATGCGAAATAAAGTTAACACAAGTATTAAAACTGCCAAAAGATTATACTATAAAACACAATTTGAAAACTGTCTAGATAGTAAGGCAAGATGGAATGAAATACGTAAGGTTGGAATCATTGGAAAAGCAGTAGACAGTTCAGAGGATTTAGATGTTAATGATTTAAACTGCAAATTTACGAACCTACCATCGTCTACGGCTGATGTTACTTATTACAAGAACCATGCCACTCTAAATGACCAAAATTCATTTTATTTTAGATGTTTTACTGAAGTTGAAATATTTCAAAGTTTTTTAAGCATTAAGTCCAATGCTATTGGCTCTGATGGAGTCCATCCAAAATTTACAAAAATTTTATTTCCTGCAATTTTACCATATATCACTCACCTGTTTAATTCTATAATAACCAAATCAGATTATCCTACTCTATGGAAGCATGCTAAAATCATACCTATACCCAAAACAGACACTGAGTTTCGGCCAATTGCTATACTTCCCTTTCTGTCTAAGATACTTGAACGCTTAATGCATTAGCAAATCAGCAAATATTTTCAGGACAACAATTTGCTTACTCCTAGACAATCTGGCTTTCGACCACAACATAGTTGTGTAACCGCTCTGATTGATGTTACGGAATATTTAAGATCACAAATTGATAATGATAAAATATCTTTTCTTATTCTCTTGGACCACTCAAAGGCTTTTGATACCGTTAATAGCGAAATTCTAGTATTAAAACTGACCAGGTTACTTAATTTTTCGTCTACAGCTGCGAAACTGATGACTTCTTATTTAACAGGCAGATCACAATCAGTTTTTCATGGGAGAAAAAAGTCCAGTAGTGTCGACCTTACAAGAGGTGTCCCTCAAGGATCTATTTTAGGCCCATTACTCTATTCGGCTTATGCAAATGATCTTCCGGGTCAGTTACAATACTGTAATGTTCAAATGTATGCTGATGATGTACAACTCTATATAAGCTGCAAAGCATCAGAGTTCGATGACTGCGTACGTAAAATTAATGTTGACTTGGATAATGTAAGAACTTGGGCTGCAACTAACGGCTTATGTCTCAATCCAAGCAAATCCAAATATATGTTGGTAACCAAAAAAACACAAATTGTAACATCTTTTCCCGATTTAGTTCTGGGTGAGTCTAAAATTGAATACGTGGATAAAGTAAAAAATCTTGGTATCACATATAATAAACACCTTCACTGGAATGATCACGTTATCATCACAACCGGCAAAGTATACGGGATGTTAAGAAGTTTATAGTGTAGCCAATGGTTCATACCACTTGAAGTGAGAATGCTTCTGGCTAAATCATACCTAATACCGACGTTACTATATGGTTGTGAATTGTTTTCTAGCTGTGACGTAACCAGTAGGCGCAAATTAAACGTGGCTTTTAATGGTATTGCAAGATATATATTTGGCATACGTCGATTTGACCGAATATCTCATTACTCCAAACTTATTTTTGGTGTTACCTTCGAGAATCTTTTAAATTGTAAAACTGTAATTTACCTTCATAGAATAATATACACACAACAGCCGCATTATCTTTATCAAAAATTAAACTTCTTCAGGTCAGAAAGAGGAAACCGTATTATTCAAATAGAACATAACACTGCTTTTTCAGATCAACATTTCTATATAAACGCTATACGAATTTGGAATCGATTACCCCCTTACTTGCAATTAGTCAGCAACGCAATGCAATTTAAAAAGTTAATATATGAACATTTTAAATAACACTGTTAAACATCACTGTTATATTTTTAACTTTAAAACTTAAACTCTTGACTTTTTGTTATCTGTTTTTTAATATTTTATATTGTAAATTAAATCTAAGTTGTTGTCTTAGTTTTATTTTATTATTATATTTATTTTTTTGGCATAATATTTTTTATTTTTAATATGACTATAATACTATTCAGTGCTGTTATATAAGATTAAATCTTTGTACTGAATTATAAGCATACAAATAAACAAATAAATAAATAAATAAATAAGGATCAGGATAAGGATAAGGATAAGGATAAGGATAAGGATAAGGATAAGGATAAGGATAAAGATAAGGATAAGGATAAGGATAAGGAATTGGTGGTAGTTGAAAGAAAACTAATTCCCAGAGAATTTGTCAAATTTCAAATTTTGTTTCAGTTGGAACATAAGTTGGCATGACCATATGCACATCCATGTGTATGCCTGTATATATGTGTGTAAATAAAATATAATCGTAACATAAAAATAAATTGAAAATATCAAAAATTGAAGGATATGTCCACTCACTCAAATTTCAAAAGTTTCATTTACACCAAAAAGTTGTGAGTCCATGTGAATGGGGAAATGTCGTGTCGGTTTCACATGTCTGTCCATCTCTTTCGCAATTTCTTTATTTTTTTTGTCACAATTTTCGGGTCATACCCACAGAAGGTAGCAGAAGTATCCACTGAATTTTTATAACCTACAATATTTTTTTTTTTTTTTAACTTAGTAAAGAGGTATATAGAAATTTTGTATGTATGTGTGGGTATATGTTGTTTGTTGGAGTACTTTGTCCAGCGCAAAAGATTGTCACACTCATATCCACTCATGTCCATTGGGGTTTACGTGCTACATATGGACATTGGGAGCAACATTATTGTCCACTCGAGTGCGCGTCACATCTAAAGATGAGAAATTGTGTTTTGCTATTTGATTGAAGGGTGATATTTGCCGTTTGACAGATTCAATTGAAAATCCTTTGGGTGATGAACAAATAGATTGACATGCGTTGGATGTGTGCGAGCACATGAAAGGATGAAGTAGGATATACACGTATTTTGTATGAAGAAAGGATATCGATTTTGAGACTAACAATAAATGAATATGAAAAATTTCAGGTAGTTAAGTTGATGTGTTCGGTAAAGTGGGAGAGCTTGGGTAAGGCAGATTATCTGAGCAGAACTTATTTGAGTACAAAATATGCGTTTGAAAAATCAAATATAGAAAATGAAAACTGGGAGGCTCATACTATATAAGAATAAATCATTATTTGTTGCATATACAATTTGATTGCAATCAAAAAATTTTCATTAAAGTGCACAATTGAGTAGAATCGAAATTGCTTAACTCTATTGTGAATACGAAGCAAGTAGTGAAAAGACTTTAATTGCGTTCGCTTCTCAATTGCTATGATTAATTGTAGTATTAACTTTTGATTGCATTCCCCCCCGACTTTGTATTTTGTAAGATTTGAATTACCTTTTATATGTATAATGAAAGAACATTTTAATCAATTTTTGCAGTGAGACTATTGATATATAAAAATTCAAAATAGTCAGTGAATCACAATTTTACTTTATGGTAGGATTGCAATCCAAATTTAATTTTTATATTTTTCTTGTACTCGTTTTAAGCTTTACAAAGAGCTTTTGGCGAATTTTGATTTCAATCACTTTCTTATTGCTCTTTTTTGTGTGGAAAATACTTCGATTTGTAAGAGCTTAAAATAGTAATTTGATTGCAATCAATTTTTAGGAATTGTAAAAATGAAAATCTTAATTTTTTGTCTGACTTTGGTTGATTTTTTTATTTTAATTAAAAGTTTCGAGTGACTTGATAGTAATCGCTATTGTGAAAAGCGCAACTTGTTTTATATAAATTTATTTTTTATAGCTCAAATTAATTTGATTGCAAGTCACTTTTAAATTCTAATAATGAATTGTTTTCTTTAAATGTGTTTTTATATCAGACTTTTATCTATTATTTGCAATTAAAATCTTTGAATCATGCAAATCAAAAGTGAATATAGTCACATTAATTACAATCAGTGATTAAAAATTATATATTACTAGTTGCTGATTACTAATTTTCAATCAAATAAAATTATAATTAATTTTTAATCACCGTAATCAGCAACTAATTTGCAATCAAATAAATTATAATTAATTTTTAATCACTGTAATCAGCAACTAATTTGCAATCAAATAAAATTATAATTAATTTTTAATCACTGATTTTAATTAATGTGACTATATTCACAGTTTTTTTTTTACTAAAATCAATTATCTAAATATGACTTCGGTAACTTTAACTATTACAATTTAAGAATTTGAAGGAAGCAGTAAATTCACTACAGTCAAATTGATAGCAATCTAAACGAATAAATTAATTGCAGTCAATGATTAACAATTGATTGAATTGATTAATGATTTATTGAATTGATTGAAAACCTCAATTGTACTTTTGGGAGACGTTGGCGATTTTTAAAGGGATTGAGCACATCTTCCATCTTTTATCTTCTACCCACACATATGTACATACATACATACATACACATGCACATATTTTTTCTACTTTGTGCATTATTTTCATAAGACTGCAAAATCATTATCCCTTGCAATTCCGCATTTTTGTTCGGTAATGATTTGGGTGGCGATGGAAGACGCAAACATAAAACCCAAGAGAGTAAGTTCGTTGATGAGCGCTGTACTGTCCAGCGCGTAAGCTTTTCGGATGCCATAAATAAATATGCATGTGTGTGCTAAGTATAAAGATAAGTGTGAATGATGTAAATATATGTACAGATGTGTGCAATAAAATAGTAGTGAAATAAAATTGGAAATTCAGGAAAACTTTAGAACAATTTTTTGACTTGAAAATTTTTGTACTAAGATTCAAAAGAAGGTGTTTAGAAATTTTGTTTTACAATTTTTTAGATTTTGGTGGCCATTTTTTTAAGTTCAATTAACTTTCCTGAACTTTTTATAAACCTTCAAATTTCTTTTTATATGGCGTTTGTTACAGAAGTTGCTATAATTTAAAAGAAAATTATTAAAAACACTGCTTCGTCTTACTTCGTCGATCGATATTCACTGCTTTTATATTAAACACAACTGTAAATGCATGTTTCTTTTGGGAGAAAAACTCATAATGAATACATAAGTATGTGTGTAAGCAAATGAATGATAGAATGAATGAGCAAGTAAGTATTTAGGTGTATAAAAGGATAAATTCCTGTGCTTGACAAGTCATCGTCAGCTGTCAACTTATTCTTTTGAAGTGTATTTAGTAATATTATTGTTGTTTTTGTTCTTGTGTTTTGTCTCCATCACTCGCCGGAGCATTAATGACAGTTAGTTGGTCCCATTTGGACTACATATTAAGCTTTGTTGTTGCTTTAGTTATATTTAGTAGTTGTTTTTGTTGTTGTTGTCACCGTACGGATGATATTGGTGACACTGACAGGAATAATAAACACCCCCGCATTATGCTCCCACGCCAACGTCCACTTCAATGCTGGTAAAAATGTCACTCATAAAGCAAGTTACATACATACATACATACATATGTATGTATGTAGTCTTATATTTGCCAACACGTATGTAGGTAAAACTTATTTGCTTGGCAGCACTAAAAAGTATTGGAGAGGATTATCTTCCCTGTGGTCAAAGCAACTGGTTTTAAGTTAAATCACAAGTATTTGGTATGAAACAACAAGTGCTAACTCAAGTTTGTTTTTATTTTTATAGTTATTTTATCAGTGCTTCCAAGTTTTATGATGCCGTTTTGTAGACTGTCCTACCAACTTTTAGCAATCTGTTTTATTAGTCCTGACAATGGCATGTAAATAAAGGAAATGTATCTGTATGTGCCGCTGCTTTACTTACTAAACAAATATCTGGAACATTTCTGAAAAGTGCTGCCAAGTAGAGGTGCTAGTCTTAAGTCAGAAATTTAAATTGACTTTAGTGTTATTTAAGATCTTGTCGGACCGTATTTGATCTATAGGTTTACACTCTGAAAAGCTTATTAACAAATAGGACTATATCCAAACTAACTTCGACTATATTGAATATACCAACAACTTAATCTGATTGAAATTTTCAAAAATAATTAGGGATTTCTCAACAAAGTAAATCCATTACGAATTCCAAATTCGAAGATGTGGTCCCATTGTATAGAAAGTCTGAAGCAGTCTAATAGCAGAACTGTTGAATATGCATTAAAACTAAAAATCAATTATATTAAGCTGCTCTATTAATTCAATTGATTAGTTATAATAATCGAGCATTTTTAGAATAATTTATCGATTATGATTAAATTTTGTGTTCGATTAAAGAGAGGATTTATTTAGTTTTCAAATTTAATCCTAGGATTAATCAAATTAATCAACATTTTAATTTCATAAAAAATTTTGATTAATTGCGATTAAAGAGGATTAATAATTTTTTTACAATTTTGTTTTTTTTTTTATAAATTTATCATATGAGCTTGAATAAGAGTCATATAGGACTACTTTGTTTCTTATAAACGGCACTTATTGTAATCAAATTGTTATTAATCCTCTTTAAACACAATTAATCAAAAATTTTAATTAAATTTAAATTTTGATTAATTTGAATAATCCTAGGATTAAATTTGAAAACGAAATAAATCCTCAATAATATTCATTAATCGAATACAAAATTTAATCCTAATAGATTACTTATTCTAAAAATGTTCGATTATCATAATTAATAAATTAATACAAAAATAACAAAAATTTTAATTTGATTAATAATGATTAAGATTAATAATCATTATTTAACAGTTCTGTCTAATAAACATCGCAATACCTTAATAAACTCTAAGAATAATCTGGCAACCATCTGAGCTAGTCCAAGCTTCTATTTCAAATACTCGCTTGTATAGAAACAGAGAAACTTCTTGAGTTCAACACACAACCAAACTACCGAGCTCATCACTCATCAGCTTGCAATCGAAATACCCACGCAATAACAATACCAGTCCACCCACCCACCACCGTATTCTAACCAGCATAAAACATGTTGCTGGCGCTTCGTTGATTTCTTGTCAACAAAATTAAACCAAAAATTAGAATGTCCGAATATCATTCCCATAGCAACACAACAAAAAAAGTGTCCCATGAAATCTTGGTAACGTCTTGTTAGTAAGCAATACACACATACATATGTATGTAGCTGTGACTTATTTATATTTTTATATATTGCTTTGTTGGATAGTTCATCAAGAGTTCATTGTAAACGTTAGTTGTCAATCCGTTGAAGGATCTTTGTTATCTACTTCACTGCACTTGCACATAGAGTGAATGCGGGTATTGGACACAAAAAAAAGGAAAAGGACTTTGCTGTTTTGTCAATATAAGAAGCTGGAAGCTGTATATTTTATGTCAAGGGAAGCAAGAAATGAGAACAAAGCATCAAGTGACAGGTAGTGGTGGGAGGAAGAGCTTGAGTATTGTGAGTATGAAGAAATTTTAAATAAAGCACAGAGAGTGGAGCTCACGAGTCAATGTTAAGGGCACAAAAATATTGCGAACTTGTGCTCTAAACAATCAAAAGAAGTACAATAATGAAAAGGGAAGCAGTGATGAATTTATTAAGGAAGCATATGCAGTGATTTAGGTATTAAATTTATGAATCATTATGAAAAATCTATAGAAATACAGGGTGTATAGTTTGAGCAGTTTAAACTAAAGATTTTAAATATTTAATTTTAGTTATTTCCAAAGCTTATAACTAATAAGAAAGCGGGAGAGAAAAAATTTTGCTTTCGAAGTTCTTTATATGGACGTGTTCTAGTCTAGAAATGAGTCGATCGTCCGATTTATAATATTATAAACAAATGTCTATCCTACATTCTACAATTGAGTTAAAGTCAGCTAAGTGATATATGATGAAACGGGGTTCTGAAGACCCAAACACCGATGAACAAATCCAGGAACGTTTTTTGCATCCGCTCAATATGCTCTATACTACACTTTCAAGTATCCTAATTTAATTGACTAAGAAAAAGAAAAATTATACAAAAATTTCATATTTTTGACCAAACTATTCCTAAGGCCCGTGTGTATCGAGTATCTAAAACAAAGACCTGTGTCATATCGGTTATGTCGGAATTCGCATAACAAAACAACGTCCATCAGTCAGGCGTGACTTCACTCATGACAATATGCTTGAATAAAAACCCATATGACCCAGCTAAGATTGTAATAATGGGTGGTTAACTTTGTCTAAGGACTTCCAGATCACAATGTAGTTGGTATCAACTTATGATAATAACCTCTTACCTACAAAAAGCAGCTCGTCCTTAACTTATAATTTTGTTACAGCGAACAGTTTGGAAGGGAGACGATAGTTGGCAAAATTTCTTGCATTACTACTCTTTAAAGTCGGAGTAAACTGAACTAGTTTCAGACTCACAATTTGAACTAAACAAATTAGCAAAGAGGCTGACAGCTTGGAATGTGAAATTCGCAGGGGTATCATTAAAAAAATGTGAGACAGGATGCTTATGTAGAAAAGAATTAGTTGGCTGCCTATTTTACCTTAGTCTTCATACTATTTAGTATTAATCTTAATCATTGATTAAATATTTGAAACTTGATAAGTAATAAAAATTAATTTTTTTGGATGAATCTATAAAAAAAAAATTGTAAAAGTCTTAAATTTTAATTAATATTGAAATATTTAAAATTTGTTATTAATCCTCGTTAAACGCAATTAATCCGAAATTGTAATCAAATTGAAATTTAGATTAATTTGATCAATCCTAGGATTAAATTTGAAAGCGAAATAAATCTTCATTAATCCTCATTAATCGAACCCAAAATTTAATCCTAATCGATTAATTATTCTAAAAATGTTCGGTTATCATAATTAATTAATTAATTAATAGAGCAGTTTAGTATAATTGATTTTTTATTTTAATTCAGATTTAACCGGTCTGAATATAACTGAAAGTAAACACATGAAATGGGACTGGATAAAGAAAAAAACATTTTAATTTGCTATAACCAAGGTAAAGAATATCGCTAAAGGCTTCAAATAATCCACCTCACAGAAATTAAAATAATTTTTTTAATGAAATAATTATTCATAATACTCCGACAGGCGAGTGGAAAATCGAAATATTTTATAATATTTAAAAAAAACGCCCTATCAAAATTCATCGGAAACACCCCCTATCTTAAAAGGAGTTTCAAAAACACCATATCTAAATGAAAATTTAATACATTTTTAGCAGAGATAGGTTGTTTTTAAATCGAATTTTGAAAGTGGACGTTATTAAAAAAGGTAACTAAGGCGACGTTCCAACAAAATTTTGAAATTGAGAGTATTTGAAAAAAAAACCAAGCAGGGCGTTTACTAAAAATATTTTCAGAAACGATGATCCCGAGTAGGTATTTTTGAAAAATAATCGATTTTATTCTTTAAAAGGGAATTTTTTTTGGATGAATTTATAAAAAAAAAAACACAATTGTTAAAATTTTTTCGTTTCAATTAATATTAAAATATTTAGAATTGGTTATTCATCCTCGTTAATCGCAATTAATCAAAAATTTTAATCAAATTAAAATTTTGATTAATTTGATTATTCCTAAGATTAAATTTAAAAACGAAATAAATCCTCATTAATCGAACACAAAATTTAATCCTAATCGATTAATTATTCTAAAAATGTTCGATTATCATAATTAAGATTAATAATCATTATTTAACAGGTTTGGTCACATTCCTACCTCTTACCTTCCGAATATTTCTGCTATATATGTATGTATACATATTTGTTTCTTTATCACTGATTCACTACAAACTATCTGCCAAGCAATTGCCAGCCACTCAATTCATGCGACTTGTGTAGTTGCTATATTTAACTTTTTGGCAGCATCTTTTTAATAAAGCGACATCATGAATTACTTGCACTTTTGACAATTATGAGTGGTTGCTGATGATGCTTCGACTATGATTGCAAGCCCTGCCAATGATGGCGACTGTCGGTCGTTGTTCGTCAGTCTGTCTATGTACCGATCGCAACACTAATAAAAACGTCTGCCGTATTCTTCTTCAAACAAAATATATATCGACATTGTATGTATGTATGTATGTATGTATAATTGCATTAGTTCGCTGGCTTGTAAAACGACGTTGTCGCCAACATATTATGACGCCCTGCTACTCAGAAGTATCTTGTCATTCGTTGTGAACTGACAGCTTAAATGAAGAAGAAGAATGACACACCACACTTGGATTACTTTAGCAGCACACATTGATGCCGTTGACGTTTAAGTGCCATGGCACATTTCTTTTACGTTGTTGCATGCTGGCGACATCAGAAAACATACATACTTATATACATATATATAAACATATGTATGTATGTATGTATGTCTGTATATCCACTTGTAAATCTGTCCTACGCAAGTGCACTTGTCATAGTGATTTGTTCGAATGCTTGTATGCAATTCAAAATAATGAAGAAGCCCAATTACAGACCTCCACCTGTCAACAGTTCGTCACTCGTTCATCATAAATATGATAGGCCACTAAGCAGTCTGTGTGTAGGGTGGGAGGGTCGTATGAGTAATATTTTTGTATTCATACCCAAAGCATAAATTGTTGATGCTGAAATTCGTAACCGTATTATAGAAATTTTTTTATAAGACAGTGAAGGTAGGAGGTTGAAAATAAAGAACGTTTTCCACCTCCAATGTGCTTACAGGCAAGTGCGCTTTACATTGAACTTGTAAAAAACATTAAAAATGAAAATCAGAAAGTGCCGAAACTCTGTAGACCCTAACCGAAATTGTTTTTATTTGTGTTCAAGCTGAGGTATGCCTGTTCTCTTTGTTGTCAGTATCTTGTCCAGCAATGTCACGAAGCCCTTTTAACAGTGGACCCAGGAACGACTTCTTTGTTAGAATATTCTGCTAATTTCAAAACTTAAGAGTTTGCTCCGTCATAGTATCCAGACTAGAGTAGCTGATCCTGACTCGATTCAAAATTATGTCATACAATTTTCGAAAGTGGAAAGATTTCTCTTACAAGATTTAACTAGATCAACCCAAGCTCTTAATCTGAAGGAAACGATTTTTAACAAACCTCCCCCCCCCCCCTCTTGAAACGCAGATAGAGGTAAAAGAAGGGGCAGTTCTATAGCAAGTTTTTGTTGAGAAAATCACGTCCTAAATGGTTTTGCCTCAGGCTTTTTGAACAAATATTCTCGACCGAACTCTATTATTCTCTAATCCAAAAAAAGTTTTGAAAACAGCAGCGTGGCCTACTAAACACTCTCTTTTATAAATCCCTCGAATTTGCACTACCCAAAAGTGTGTTGGGCATAAAAACGCGAGTTCGAACCAGACAATTTTTCTCTTATTTGCTTTCTCATGAACTTTTTGTCACAATTTTAATGTGCTGTTGCAAAAAACTTCCCAAAAACTCACCACACCTACTTCGCGCTCACAAGACGTCAGTGATGTGCAATAGCAACAACAAGTACAACAACAACAAATGTAGTAAATCAATCAACGCTATAAACCAACATTTCTTTAGCCAGCAAACAGCCACTGCTAGACACAAACTGAAATGCAAAAATATATTGGCGCAACAACAACAGAAACTAGAGTGTCGCCACTAAGCAATTTGGCATGCATTAGCATTTCGCAAATCAGCTATGTACCTACCTCCCCTCGCAATGCACTCACACTTCAACCAAATACGTACGCCCAATGCATTTCAGCATGATTGAAAACTGATGGCATGCATTTCAAAATTCAAGATTTTTGTTTTTGCATCATCATAAAACTGACAACTGAATGAAGATATTTCCGCCCTAGACACGACTGACTGAACATTTTACGCTGTGTCGCTACAAATTTCTTCCTTTTGCATAAAAATGTCATTTGAATTTAATTTGTTACATATTTATGGGTGTATGTATGTATGTGTGTATGTAATAGGCAGTGCTGTTTGTTCAATTGAACATTTGCTGTGCTTCGCATTTCATTGCAAACGTAGCGCGTGCGGCGTCACATCACGTCGTCACACCGCATCGCATCGCATCGTCTCATCACATCACCAATCATCACTACCATTTTAACAAATATGCGAATTTATTTCACACTACAATTGCAACCGGAAATTTATGTACATATGTATTTATAGTATATGTATGTATGTATGTCTATTGTAATAGTGAACGGCAGAGTGCGGCGTGGAATTCGCAAGTATGTAATTAGCTATTTATGTGAGTTAAAATTTTTTTTTTATATATGATTTCTGTTTGCTAGAAAATTTCAGAAAACTGTTTGAAATAAAATAAAATTCTACAACAAAGTTTCAAAATTGCTAACAAGATCCAAACTCGGCTAGAAGTTCTCTAAAAAAACTGAATAATGGAACCCACGTTCCCTCCTATAATGAGTACTTTAGTAGGTGCCCCCCATAAAATCAGACAGAAAAAATTCAGAAATACAATTTTTCGGAAAAATTTTTTTCAGAATTCATTTTTCAGAAACCAAAAGTCAGAAGGAAAAATTCAGAAAAATTTTCAGAAACCAAAAATGAAGAATCAAAAATTAACCCACTCGTTATCTATATTTTTATTATAATAACGATATTATGAACGATTTTTTCGTTGGGTTTGAATGGGTTGTGCTACACTTAATTGGTAAATATTTAAAATATAACCCATAAGCGGCCATACGTTAACCTCAATTTTCTTTTAACTCTGACATTAAATTTTTCAATTCAAAATAGTTTGACATAGGCTTAAGTAGTTGATTTTAAGCGTTTTAACCTTTTAAACGCCATGCCTTAACCCATTGGTGACCTAAATTTTTATTTTTCTAATGTCTAAATATTTCTTTATGTGAAAAAATAAACTTCTCAGTGTAAATATTTGAAGTTCTAAATGCATGCATTAACCCATTGACGACCTTATCTAGTTTATTAATAACGAATCACCTCAGAGTAGCATTTCATTATTTCATGAATTATATAATTTTTTTTATGTTAGATCTATTACTGCACACTTAAAAATTAAATATTTATGTACATTATTAACAAATATTTGGGTCATGTGTTAACCCATTAAATGACTTTATTTTTTTTTTTATTCTGAAATAATTTTTTTTGCCGATATGTTTAGCGTTATAACACAAGTAATTATGCATTAACCCTTTGGTGACCAATTTTTTTCTTCTTTAGAACTCAAAATCAAATTCTTTAAATAGGAGCTGCTATAAATATTTGCAAAGAAAAAATGTTAAATTTGAATTACGATTATTAATCAATTAGATTAAATTTGAAAAGGAATGGTATTGATTACATAATTCCATTTTTAACCATTCCTGCTTATTAATTAATTATGATTACAAATAATCGACAAATAATTATGATTAGTTAGGATAACAAAAAAATAAACAAAAATAATCAAAAGTAATCAAAAAATAATTGACTACTTTCAATTATTATTTTTGATTATTTTCGATTATTTTTAAAAATATTTAGAAAGCTCATCATTTTACATCAAAAACAATCAAAAGTAATTTTTGAAAGTAGTCAAACTATTTTTTGATTACTTTTTATTATTTTTTATTTTTTTTTTTGTAATTTTTATTAATCTTGATTATTTTTCGATTAACTGTAATCGTAATCAATTAGTAATCGTGCGAATCTGAAAATAATCGTAATATAATCATTACTTCACCTTTCAAGAAAAAAAATTAACTAATTATTACTAATTATTATGATTAGTAATCATTACTTAACAGCTTAGGTCAAAACAGCGCCATCAAAACTGTCACGGTATATTTTTTTATTGTCATCTGAGTCTCACCTCCAACAAGAGATAGTTTTCACTACACAGTCACAAACCTATTCATCCAAAATTGTCAGCTATCGGATTAACCTATGTAGTCGCCTAGAGACATAAGGAAACATCGCCGTAAGCACTATAATGAGATCCAGCACTGAATAACCTTGTCGTTTGAGCTGCGTAACGAAAGGTGGGCTCTGAGCCACTTGCACATCGAGTCGGTAGACAGCACCCTCAGATCTTTAAATCTCGACCTGTGAACGCCTTAGCTGGTATGAAACAATCTGAAATTGCTGAAGAGGGAGCCTAGAATCGTACAAGCACAACTTCAACCAGGCAAGTATGTCTCCCCACGATACTAAACAACTCTTTAACTGTTCTATTGAACTGACTCTTCTAACACGAATATCACTCCGATCCAATCCCCTTGAAGTAGCGCGTTTTTTTGGACATCCGTTGAAGAGTTTGATGGCGATTCTTAGAGTAATCGTGCACATTATCACTGTTAATAGCTACAACAACAACAACAATACTGATGGTACTGCTTTTAAAATCTTTTCTGATTTATTTTATTTTGTTTAACCCTTGAACCACCAAGCCAACTGCATTTTCTAAGCACCAACCGCTCTAAACTAGCCCCCAACACTATTACCACCATCAGCAGCGGTTAAAGACATGGTAACTACACAACCACACATAAACCATATTATTTGCACATGTCATTTATCATTTGTTTAGCTTTGCTTCGAAAATCTCAAATGTAATGCCGCCTATTTATTCACGTCCTGATCTACTTAATAACGCCAACGCTAACTCGGTCTCTTCTCATCACAATCATTGTCACCCGTTTGCCTACATCATCATCATCAACATCAACAGCAGCAACAGCAACAACAACAACAAGCGCACAGTGGCATCAACCACGTCAACGCTCTCTCTACGCTGCTGCCAGCTGCTGTCGTCTTCTTAGCCAGAAAATCAACATTCACATCAGCATAATCAGAACTATCAGTATCAGCGTTAGTGGCATTTATGACAAGTTATGTGTCGTTGCTACCACATTTACTATGCTTTGCTATGTCTTAGCTATGCTATTATATGATAGTGTTGTTGTTCTTGCTGTTCTGACTAAAGTAAACAAAAAAGGAGCACAGGGATGCCACTGGAATGCATTTTCAGCGCTAGTTAATATACGTAGAACGCGTGCCAACATTATGTAATATGTATGACATACATGAAACAACAACAACAACAAGATTTGCTTGCAACAAAAGCAAAAACGTTATTAATACAACAAGTACAAGTTAGCGCAGCTAAACAAAAATCTCTTGACAAATAACTTAGAGCAACTAGAGCGGTATACGAATGCAAATATGTGCATATTAGGGATGTCCAAAAGTCATGGGAGTGGTTTATAACTATACAAGAATTTTCGGGATTATTTTCAGGTTATGTTCTAAAATCTAAATAAGTTGAATTTGTCTCATTTTCAAAAAAAAAAAAATAAGTTTACTGTGACCTAAAAAGCACAAATATTCTTATTTATAGCATTACTAGAAACCAGACCTGTTAAATAATGATTATTAATCTAAATCATTGTTAATCAAATTAAATTTTTTGTTATTTTTGTAATAATTGATTAATTATAATAATCGAACATTTTTAGAATAATTAATCGATTAGGATTAAATTTTGTGTTCGATTAACGAGGATTAATAACCATTTGAGTCCATTAAGTGCCGTTTATTAGGAAAAAAGGTGTCCTATATGACTCTTATTCAAGCTCATATGATATATGGAATCAGGCTCATATCGCACGACCATCGCAAGAAGGGAAATACCCTCATTTCGGACTCATAAACGAACTCATAAAGAATATAAACGCTCCCATTTAGGACGCTTTTCTGACTCAGGTACGACTCCTATAATTTTTTTTTTAATCAATTCACAAAAAAAAAAACACAAAACTGTAAAATTATTTAATTTTAATTAATATTGAAATAATTAAAATTTGTTGTCAGTCCTCGTTAATCGCAATGAATCAAAAATTTTAATCCAATTGAAATGTTGATTAATTTGATTAATCCTACTATTAAATTTGAAAACGAAATAAATCCTAATTCATTCTCATTAATCGAACACAAAATGTAATCTTAATCGATTGATTATTATAAAAATGAACGATTATCATAATTAATCAATTAAATTAAAAGAGCAGTTAAATATAATTGATTTTTAATTTTAATCCAGATTTAACAGGTCTGCTAGAAACTAAATTGTTCTAAGTTAAGGAAGTTTAGGTTGAGAGGAAGTTTTTTAGAGTAACTTTCGTTTAAAAACAAAAACGTTTTAAAATTCCAATTATTGATTTCAAGTTCTAAGATAACTTGTAAATAGTTGCCCCAACATTCTTTTTCTTTCAGCCAGGCATCCCGGCATTGTAGACTAAAATCCCGAAAATTTACGCCGTCTAAAAATTCAAAAAAAGTGTATCTTTAGTTCATATGTATGTATGTGTAAGAAAATTTTATAAAACAACAGCATCCCACCACACTGTGGGCCGATGTAGTCTCGTTTTTGAGGAAAAAATAAAAATGGATGGAAATGGTTTTTTTTCTTTTTCAGAATTTCTGTATAGAAAATCTTCAAGCCATTGGCAACTCCTGCATAATACCACTGAGGGAAAATAATGATGGGAATAGACCTCCCACTAATAACAAATTTTCATTAAGGACACTTTAAAAATAACAACAAAAACACTATAAAGGCCCGATGAGCTATTAAGACAAGTGGCAAAACGAGGAATAACGCTCCAAACCGAAAACCGATTATCTATCACAAGGCCACGATATGTTCAATTTTATATGAAGGGAGAAAAATGCCTAGAAGAGCAGTTCCAGTTCGAAAAAAAATTCTTGCGGGATGTTAAGGAACCCGTAAATAGTTATATGATCCCATTTTAGTTTTCAACTTTTACTGCAACAAGAAATCTTACTGACCCACAGTGCACTGTAATGCATTGAAAATAATGAACATGCAATACATTGTTTTGTTTCTATTGTTGTTGCTGTTAACACATTCTCTCGCTGCCACATCAGCCGCATCATATCTCATCAACTTGGGAAAATCATGCTGCTCATCAGCGGCATGTCACAACGCATTTACCATAGCAAAACCGTCAGGGTCGTCTCTCGTACATACATCGTCATCAACATTCTAAAGATGTTACAACAAATTTGCGGATATTTGATGCGATGAGGTTAGAAAATTGCTAATAATCCTTTAAGGCATGTGGAATGTATGGTTGGCATCATGAAGATGGAGTTAAACAATTTTGCTCTGATTAATGTGAATATATTATCATATTAGCATGACTGGGTGGGTGAAAGAAAGGGGGCATAATAGCAGATGTTTATACACCGACGCTGAGGTCTTCGAGCTCTCCTGTAACCTTAAAAAAAGAAAGACGCTACGTACAAAACTTGAACCTAAGAGGTTTAGATATTGGCTAACAAGGATGATTGCCGAAATTATTAAATATAAATTGCCTAGGAACGCTCTGAAAGTTTATGTTATTAACCTTTAAACAATATTATCAATAATCATAATGCAAATACTACAACAATGCCAATAGTTTAATTAAAAATTCAATTGCATATCAAAATAAATTTTGTCATTTAAAATAAATTGAATGAAATGGACTATTGGGAAAGTGCCACAAAAGGTACAAAATGTATTTTGACAAATTAAATGATTTCAAAATGCTCACTTTTTGTAATAAACGTCAACTATTTATGAACGTATACTATAGGTATGTATATTAGGGTGTACCAAAAAAATAGAATAAAGTAAAATAAAATAAAATTAAATTAAATTAAATTAAATTAAATTAAATTAAATTAAATTAAATTAAATTAAATTAAATTAAATTAAATTAAATAAAATAAAATAAAATAAAATAAAATAAAATAAAATAAAATAAAATAAAATAAAATAAAATAAAATAAAATAAAATAAAATAAAATAAAATAAAATAAAATAAAATAAAATAAAATAAAATAAAACAAAATAATATAAAATCAAATCAAATCAAATCAAATCAAATCAAATAAAATAAAATAAAATAAAATAAAATAAAACAAAATAAAATAAAACAAAATAAAATAAAATCAAATCAAATCAAATAAAATAAAATAAAATAAAATAAAATAAAATAAAATAAAACAAAATAAAAGAAATAAAAAAAAAAAAATAAAATTAAATAAAATAAAATAAAATAAAATAAAATAAAATAATTTTTGGTTATTTATTGGTCTTCGATATTATATGTAAATTTGAAACTTTTTGAGCTCAAGACCTTTTTATCAAAATAAAATAAAATACAATTTTCATTTGTTTTTATTTTTATTTTAATATAAAACGATATTTCGATCACAGTCTGTGATCATCATCAGGCATCAACTCAATGTATTTTATCGACGTCGATGTATTTTATTTTATTTTGATAAAAAGGTCTTGAGCTGAAAAAGTTTCAAATTTACATATAAAATAAAATAAAATAAAATAAAATAAAATAAAATAAAATAAAATAAAATAAAATAAAATAAAATAAAATAAAATAAAATAAAATAAAATAAAACAAAATAAAATAAAATCAAATCAAATCAAATCAAATAAAATAAAATAAAATAAAATAAAATAAAATAAAATAAAATAAAATAAAATAAAATAAAATAAAATAAAACAAAATAAATAAAAATAAAATAAAATAAAATAAAATAAAACAAAATAAAATAAAATAAAACTAAGTAAAATAAAATAAAATAAAATAAAATAAAATAAAATAAAACAAAATAAAATAAAATAAAATAAAATAAAATAAAATAAAATAAAATAAAATAAAATAAAATAAAATAAAATAAAATACAGAAAAGGATAATATAATTGAATTTCAACCACAGGTCCATCTATAGTACCATTAACCCGCCGATGAGTGAGAAGGGCCCTAGGGACCTTTTTGCCTTTTCAAATTGAAATTACTCATCGGTGGGTTAAAAAATGCATTCATTAATTTTGTTTTTTTGACACTCTAATGTACATGCTTACAAAATCACACCTACATACACACATACATATGTACATCCATATGTTTATAATATAGTGCGGTCAGACAAAAATTGCAAATGTGCAACGGCGGACTGTCAAATAAATTAATTTGCAACAAGCATCTGCATCAAAACTAATTATGGCAAAGGCAACAACAACAATAAACATACACAAAGTATACTTATTTGTATGTATGTGTAATTGTGTAAGTGTATGTATAAAGAGCTTGAAAATGGGACATTTTATATTGATGAATGAGGTTGACGATATGCAAGCTAGGTATGTATGTATGTATGTCTGTATGTTTGTATGTCAGCCCACATGCATTGTATATAAATGACGTGTCAAAATTAACATTTCATTATTTGTTGCAAAACGACAAAAGACTTTCAATGAATTTGCTCTGACATTCTGACAATCGCCGCGAAATGCATTAAAAGAGCCATCATTTGCGTTGAGTTTGCCGTTTGTGCTCTATATTTGCTACCCCCCTCACTGCTGAGCAGTTTGCCAGTTATTTCATGTGTGCATCAGTGCCGAAATTTAATGCAACATTACCAGACAAATGCCAATAAATGTCCACATTTTGATACATGAATACCCTGCAGTTAAAGCAAGTAGTTGTAAAGTGGTTCAAGGCAATTGTTTCAAACCAGTTCAAAATACACCAGAAGTGTCGTAGGGAAATTTGAGTGAGTAGTAGAAGTGGGCACAGATTCCAGCTCTGGTTGTGAAAATAACAAATACAAAATCACAATTCCACTTCGATTTTTCTAATTCTCGACACTCGTGTATTTAACAAAAATTCTAACCTTTTTTTGGGGCAGGTTTGGTGCTTTTTGGACTAGTTTGAGTTGTAATCTACTATTTTTACTAGTTCGTTGTTTCATTGCAGTTCGCATTCATACACAAATACACCCACTCATGCACGCATAGACACACAAATATATTTACAATAAAGATTTAGTGTAAATAGTCAAGAGCGTAAAAGTATCGAGGTAGCCCTCCAGTCAAACCAAGTAGTTATAATTTACCTCACAACTGATACCATGAGTAAACCAACTGTTGTTGTGCTATAAAATCTATAAAAGCATCTAGGTTTTTCATATTTCTCGACCTACACTAGTTAGAAGTGAACGAAAAATTATTTGGTCTAAAATATACCAGTATCATACTAGTCCAAAATGAACCACATCCGTAATTTGTAAAAAAAAAATTATACTCATACTAACTCAAAATGAATAAAAATGTAGTTTTTCTGAAAAATACCCCTCTCATTTCAAACGAATTTAGTCAAAATTGGACTAATATCTTACCACTTAAAAATTAAGAAAATAGTTTAGTCCGAAATATACCAATCTCACACCAGTTCAAAATGAACAAAAAAAAAATTTTGTCCAAAATATACTGGTCTCACGGGGGGAATAAAAATATACTAGTCCCACACTAATCCAAAATAAAAAATATAAATTTGGTCCCGAACATACGAAACTCACATTAAAACAGAATGAGCAAAACTTATTTTTTTCCTAAATGTATTTGCCCAATTTGGTCCCAAACATACCAACCTCATACTAGTTCGAAATAAACAAAATATAAATTTTGATGGGAATATACGAGTCTTTTGTTTGTTAAAAATGATTTTGGTCCGAAATTTTTGTGGTTGAAATAAGTTTCGTCGCTTTCGAACTAGTTCTCTACCACCCAGCAATTTCTCGTTGTATCTTTAGTTAATAGTTTTTGTGTTTGGTTGCAAGTGATACATTTACATATTAAGATATATATTTACTTACACATGTATATAAGCATAATCCGCTCACATCAATCGTGCAATATGTCACATGTCTATCCGTCAATGTGGCTCATTGATCTAACACACATTTGGATCATACATGTAAATATGCACATAAGAGCGGGTCGTCGAGCATATCGATCAATTGTGTTTAAGCTACCATCGAATTCTTTGTATGGATCGATATCCCTCCTTGCGCCAGCTGAGAAGATACTGGAGACCGCGCTCTTCTGTTACGTTGAAATCAATTTTCTTGGTCCACTTGGTTTTTTGTTTTTCCAAGGAAAGGGAAACCCCTGAAATAATTTAAAATAGGAAAGAACCAGATAATGATTATTAATCTTACACATGGACAATCAAATTAAATTTTTTTTTTATTTTTGTAATAATTGATTAATTATAATAATCGAACACTTTTAGAATAATTAATCGGTTAGAATAAATTTTGTGTTTGATTAATGAGGACTTATTCCGTTTTCAAATTTAATCCTAGGATTAATCAAATTAATCAATATTTCAATTTGATTTCGGTCTCATAAGCGAGCTCATAAGGAACATAAACGTTCCCATTAAAGATTCCTTTCTGACTTGTGTTTGACTCCTTTGGTGTGCTGGGAATATATATGTTTTTTTTTTTTTTTTTGAAAAAAAAGACAAAATTTTAAAATTTTTAATTTTTGTTAAGATGGAAATATTTAAAAAAATTATTAATCCTAGTTAATCGCAATTAATCAAAAATTGTTATCAAATTGAAATATCGATTAAATGATTAATCCTAGGATTAAATTTTAAAACGAAATAAATCCTCATTAATCGAACTCAAAATGTAATCCCAAACAATGAATTATTCTAAAAATGTATTATTATCAGAATTAATTAAATTAATAGAGCAGTTTAATATAATTGATTTTTAATTTTAATCCAGATTTAACAGGTTTGAAACAAATTAGGTATCTCTATTTTTAGTCGAAAGAAATCAACAAGCACCAATAGGAATGGCCAAAGCTCTCTTGCGCTTAAAAACCATCACAGGTAAATTCGAATCTAATTATCAGATAAATTCTTTCTTAAACAAAAAAATTCCACACTAATGTCCATACCAATAAACATTATCGACGACTAACACCCTCACATTATGGGCTGCTGTCCTTACATCGCGCCCGCATAATGATCTCGTTCCAATCGACGAACAAATGGCAATTCGATATATGTACATATGTAGTTCAACTCCTACTCCAATAGCCTTTCGTCTATCCAAACGTTCGTCTGTCTGCATGTCCATCAAGCTAACCGCCAAATCAATTGAATTTGTCAATTGAATTTAACTGTTGGAGCGTACTTAAGCTCGTCAACTATAGTTACAAAAAAAATATTATAATAGCGTTGCCACAGTGAGAAATTGCATATATATATATATGTTTGTATGTATGGCAATATATTTCAATGCACACCTACACATACATACAACCAAATGTGACGCATATACATACTCGTATATGTTTGGATTTATGTGATGTATCTTTTCCATCATTGTCGCATCGTCAATGTGCGTCAATATTTTATTAAATGACATTAAACTGTCTCTATCGGCTTAATTAATTTATTGTTGTTGTTTTGCTTGTTATTGTTATTGTTATAGCCTAGCCAGTTGTTGTACACATTGATGCTGGCATTGACAGTGATGGTTTGCGTTGGCGTTAGCCCATCGCTCATTGTTTGTATGTATGTGAGTTTGGCAAGTGCAGGATGATCATAACTTCGCAACAACAAATAAATAACTAAAGCTTGTTTTTTCTCACTCGTTTTTTTTTTTTTTTTTTGTATGCTTGTGTTGTAGCGTGTGCATGAAGTCATGTGCGTATGACATATGAGGCTAGTGACATTTTTATTATGCAAAATCAATAAAACAATTTTGGTGTGTTTGGTCATGTCCTTTTTGACACCATTGTGTCAATATGTAGTAGGCAAATTGCTTGGCTGCAAAAAGTGCGAAGCTCAATTATACTCATACAATCATGTGATGTGATGTGTTTTAATGGGATATGATTATGTTATGATATGTTTATGCATAGCTGTGACTAAGCCGATTAGATATGTGATATAATTTAAGAAAATGTCGCATGATATGAGTCCATGTGATGTGGTGTACTTTATTATGAGGTGACAATTTTTTTGTACTTGCTTAAATTTCATGCTTAGTAATTGCATTTTAGTGCGCTGTAATATGATGTGACATTTAAGCTTTTTTTAGATTTGTTCGCATGATAAGTATGATATGATTTTATGTCATGATAACATGGCGCATGATATGAATCGAAATGATGTGATGTATTTTGACTATTTTTTTTTTTAGGTGTTAATTGGATGTGATGTTATTTGGAGTGTTTCTCGCTACGTCATCCTTCAAAATGTGATATTTAGTTGTGACTTTAGTCATGTTCTAAGTTGACATGTGATGTATCTTGTTTGTGTGGTATTGTAAAGAATGATATTGGTCGACGTGATATGATTTATTAGATTATTATGTAACTAATTTGATCACCTTGTCAACTGATGTCACACTTTGAGTTTTTAAAAATAAGATATCATAGTAAACCACATATTAATACATATGGGCTAGTTAACGTTGCTACAGAAAGCATGTGATGTGACGGGATTTGTATCACACCGTGGCATTGTCATGCGATTTAATTAGATTTTTATGAAATACTTGCAGACCTGTCAGACGTTGTTCCGATTGTTCCAACAACCGAATTTTTCATGCAGAAAAATGTGATGCGAATATCAAGTGATGTCGATATCAAGTGATGTGAAAATAAGTTTTGAATTCCATTTCTTCAAACCTTATAATCAAATAAAAGGCGATCAGAGGTTATGTCGACTATAGTGACGAGTTTGAAATATATTGGGCTTATATAGGTATAGCAAGTGATATCATAACCATTTGATCTGCAGCAATATCACTAGAATTAATACTTCTGCTGTAACGATGTGATGCACATCACCAAATGCAATAAACACCAAAGCCACTTGGACTCTAATTATAACGACTACCGATATTCTGAACTATACTATCAAAAAGCTTTGCGAAATTTGGTCCAACAACAACAAAATCAACAATAATCACGTTGTATTGAGCGTAAATGTGTATAGCATGTATGATGTGATAGCTTTACAAGTGACATCATCAAATTAATTGCTTTGACATAAAAAATGGTTTAAAAGGTTGAAAAAAATGTTAATAAATATGTATGTATTACTATTCAACATTTTGTAACTGGACTTTCAATATTATCGATAATTATGTTTTCTGCACTCATGGATGAAACATAACAATTCAGTCTGACTAATTGAATTACCAATGTCGACAATCAATCTGTCAATTAATTCGATTGACAAGTGAGGTAAATGGTTGTTGGACTGTTAACTATTTAAAAAAAAATATAAAACAACAAAGTGTATGGAAATAAAATAAAGGCAATTGTGTGGAAATATACGTACTTATTGTTCAGTTTTTAAATATAGAGAGACAAGTTTTTGAAATGACTAAAAGGCTACAAGTGATATCCGTTTTTGAGTCAAAACTACTACATCTACTTTTCATAAGCCAAACGTTCTTCATTGACCAAAAGGTTCGTCTGTCATCAAACTTAATTGTAATCCATAAAACCCATAATTGTAATCCATAAAACCCATATACATATATTCATCGATTATGTCATGTCACTTTTAAAACTCCCAATACCTCAAATACCGAATAGAGTCATTGTACAGCATCTATCTGAATCTAATAATATCTCAAACTAAAACTAAAATGTCACTCTATTTTAAGATATTCTTAACTCATCCAGTACCATGAATGCACTATCCAGCTTTATTTGATCTGACAGTTACTTTCTTATTGATTTTAACAAGAAACTGACAATTCTTAGACTGACAACCGCAATAAAAGTTTTGTATAATAGACGAGCCATGATTTATGTTAGCAAATATGTATAAATACATATGTAAAAGGAGACATATCTTCAGATTAACAGAAATCATGCCAATGTGTAAATGCATACCAGTATACATAAGCTATTTTGTTATATAAAACAAGACTACCCAGTAAACTAAAATATGAGTACAACGAGATGATGATGCAAAACGCTAGTACAAGAAAAAAGCTCTTAGACTGCAAGTGCTATTGGGGGTGGGTTAAAGTTTTTTTTTTAATATGAGTGCAAAACGTACAAAAAACTGTTCCAAAGTGAAGTTGAGGATATGACTCAAAATTGACGCATAAATTTTAATTTTTTATCTTTGAAGCATACATATGTACATATATTAGAATTCCAAAAATGACTCATTTATGGCGGCAAATCTACTCAGAAGCAATGTGTGAAAGGGCCAAAACCCAACTAGTGCAACAGAAAAGTAAAGTTTAAATATGACTCGAATAATACTCTTACATATTTCAGAGAATTCAATCATCACATGGATAACTTCACTAAGTATGAAAATTCCAAAATATTCTGCAATTCTTTTTGTATTGCGTCATTTTTGACTCGCTTTGAAAATCCAAATCAAAGAATTCAATCATAACATAGTCCAGAAATGTACACGAAGTATGAAAACTCGGTCTGAGATGCAATTAGTAGCATGACTCATATGTGACGCCAAAATATTGTGAATTTTTTTTGCATTGCGTCATTTTTGATTCGCTTTTAAAATCCAAATCAAAGAATTCAATCATTACATAGTCCAGAAATGTACACGAATTATGAAAACTCGGTCTGAGATGCAGTCAGTAGCATGACTCATATATGAATCCAAAATATTGTGAATTTTTTTTTGCATTGCGTCATTTTTGACTCGCTTTGAAAATCCAAATCAAAGAATTCAGTCATAACATAGTCCAGAAATGTACACGAAGAATGAAAACTCGGTCTGAGACGCAATCAGTAGCATGACTCATATATGACTCCAAAATATTGTGAACTTTTTTTGCATTGCGTCATTTTTGATTCGCTTTTAAAATTCAAATCAAAGAATTCAATCATCACATAGTCCAGAAATAAGTATGAGAACTCGGTCTGAGATACAGTCCGTAGCTTGACTCATATACAAATGTACATATGACCCCAAAAATACTCTGAATTTTTTTCATTGCGTCATTTTTGATTCGCTTTTAAAATCCAAATCAATACAGTCCAGAAATGTGTTCTTGAATAGGAAAACTCAGTCTGAGATGAGTCAGTAACATGACTCATATATGACTCCAAAATATTCTTGAATTTTTTGTTTTGAGTCATTTTTGACGCACTTTTAAAATCCCAAACTAAGTCCCTTACTAAGGGTACACACTTTCAATATTTTCTATTTATAGCTCACATACACTTATAGCTAACTGGGAAACTATTACCACTCACACTAGCAAACACTCACTCACACAAACTTCATACAAGTCTCATTCTATTTATTTGCAAAACTTTTTTTGTAGTGTGAGAAAGTCGTCACTTGGTGTCAATCAATAGCAGTAAAACCAAATGGCAGTTTCTTATCCTTGCTTTTATTACAGCACTTTGTTGTTGATGTATATGTAAAAGTCCAAGGCTCTTTATCTGTGTGTGTGTGTTTGTTAGTTAACATCAAAAGAAAGTTGTGAAAAATTTTTGATTTTTAAGAAATGTCATCATTGTGTTCGACAAAAACTCTGCTTTGCAGCATACATTTGTTGTTGCTTAGTTGCATTGCTGAAGTGACAAAGTGTAAGTAAGTTTTATGTAAGTAAAAGCTGTGCATCGACAGCAGCGGCAGCAGCGGCAGCATCAGTAGCAGCAGAAGGACAGATGAGATGCCAAAAAGTTGTTAGTGACAAGCAGCGAAATAAATTCAAAGCCATGCATTTGAAGAGATAGCTAACAAACAAGTTTTTATGCAGCAAAAAAAAAATATAAAAACAAAAAATGTAAGTTGAAATGACCACGATGAAGGCAAAAACAAAATTTTCGAACTATGTATGTACCTATATTTGAGAGGAAGAGCGGGGTGGAAAGGTGCGTGGTCTTAGCAAATGTTCGGTGAAAAATTTGTTTAACTAAACTTACGATGAGTAGCGAATTAAAAGCCGAACGCACATTTTCCTAGGTCTTGTTATGCGAGTGGACAAAGAAGCACCGACCGAAACGACTAAAAGATAGAAATGGCGGAGAACGACTTGATCACACTTGGTATTTCCAATTGGCGTCAGTAAATTTTAAAAAGTGAAAATCCGCTAAGGGTTTAAGTGGCAATGAAAAATTTATGTAACTTTTATGACTCAAAAAAACGCAAGTGTTTTGAGTGAGTCATTTTTGACTCATGTATCAAAACTCTAAAAATGGCATTACTGCTGCATTTCTAAAGTTTTCGCTTACTCGCATTCATGACTTGATCTTTTTTGGTGTTTCCAATTGGCGTCACTTGATTCTAAAAAGTGAAAATCCTCTAGGCTTTTGAATCTTTTATAAATAAAAAAATACGCAAGTGTTTTGAATGAGTCATTTTTGATTCATATTTCAAAACTCTGAAAATGACATTACTGCTGCATTTCTAAGGTTTTCGCGCACTTATATACTCAAACTTTCCTCACTTAATTCTTGAATCCGCTTCTTTGTCATACAATTTATCGAACTTTCATGAGTCCTCCTCTGTTAGGTTTGTTTGAATGTACGTTAACTTTCGAAATCAGCCAACATTGCAAGCGAGTGCCCATCATGATTTGATGATGCTCGTCGAAGATGCAAAGTGACAACTGCTCAACAGACTTCGAGACGCAAAAAAATACAAACTTATCTACGTACAAATACTTTTCAGGCCAACAACAATATCTACTGCACACATTTGCACAATATGGCGTTGGTTATAATAAATAGTGATGGTAGTCGTATTAGAGCGTGGGCATTCGCAACTGCTTGCTATTACTTCTGGGTTATTATTATAATATTTTTAGTTTTCATAGTGAACCCAGTAGGACCTTTGAACAGAAAGAAATTTCAAAAAAAAAAAAAAAAGTTTTGAAATTTCCATCCGACTCTCAGTTTTAGTCAAGCCCGTCAACACTGTGATTTTTGTAGTTAACATGAAAGTGAGGAGCAATCAAGATGCTGGAGTTGCTACGTAAATGTATTTTCGGTGAAAGTGATTAGTCTATGATGAAACTGGGATGAAACCCAAAACCCAGTTTTGATCTCTATGTATCAGTTGAAGTGATCCCTTTTGTTTGAGCAGACCTTTTAAATCTGGATTAAAACTAATTAATATTAATTTAATTGATTAATTATGATAATAAAACATTTTTAGAATAATTAATCGATAAGGATTAAATTTTGTGGTCGATTAATGAGGATTAATGAGGATTTATTTCATCATCAAATTTAATTTCGATTTGATTAAGATTTTTTAATTGCGATTAACGAGGATTAATAACAAATTTTAAAAATTTCAAAATTAATTAAAATTAAAAAATTTCACAATTTTGTGTTTTTGTTATAAATTCATCAAAAAAAAATAATTATATATTCCCAGCAAATCATAGCAGTCATACATCAGATCATACATTAATCCTTGCTATTCGCAATTAATAAAAAATTTTATTGAAATTGAAATTTGGATTAATTTGATTAATCCTAAGACTAAATTTGAAATGGAAATAAATCCCCATTAATCGAACACAAAATTTAATCCTTATCGATTAATTATTCTAAAAATGTTCGACTATCATAATTAATCAATTATTACAAAAATGGCAAAAAATTTAATTTGATTATCAATGATTAAAATTAGTAATCATTATTTAACAAGTCTGCTTGTAGCTCACTGTAGATGAGAGATGTTGCTCCTGCACTACTCTCTTTAGGAATCAGATGCACGATTTTTGTAGAGAAGTGTTACGGTGAAAGACCATCCATTTACCGGATAGAATCCACCTTCAAACAAATTCAAATTTTCAAATCAAGTTATATATATAACCGAACCTCCTTTAGCCTCAGTTCCCTATTTTCCAGCTCAAACCCAGACCTTCAGGGCTACAACAAGTAACAATAACAAAATATTTTGCTTCAATCCAACGTCATTATCAACTCTCTTAACAAATTTGTTGCTATCTTCATAAGCGCGCTCAGTGCCACATATATTTTTAAAGGGATTGAGAGCGAAGTCATGTACAACAACAAAATACTGATGGACATTATGCGTCTTAAAGTGTAGAAAATTATGGGCTGCTGTACGTAAATAGTTGTTGTAGTATGGGTAGATTGGGAAGATGTCAAACTGCTGTCGCTATTGCAGCTGTTTTGTTGTTGTTGAACTGAAATATCCAATGAAATGAATAAACGCGTCCATCAGACTAATCCTTGCCATCATCCTATGCAAGTGAATGTCGCATCAGCTCCTACCACCCTCCCCCCGCACACATTTTGGCGCTCAAGCACGACATGAAAAGAAAACTTGTGAATATTATGTGTCCTGGAAGCCATCAATCGTTTTGTGAAATGTGCAATAAAAGAAAAGTCATGAAAACTTTTCTTACCAGATTTCTAAGACCTTCATATGGATGTACAGACGCCAAGAGAATAACACTATGTGTGTGTGTGAGTGTGTGAGTGCGTGAGTGACTGCTGAGTGAATGAGTGGCAGTGTTGGGGAGTAGCAAGAGTTCGATTGTTGAGCTGTGCGAGTCTAGAAGTTTGTGGGGGTCATAGTACATTGCAATAGCTCGGTATATTTGCTTCCTTGCTTGTTGTTGCTTTGTGTCTATGTCGTCGTATTACTCGTATTGGTGGAGGTATGCATTTGGGTTTAATGTCTTCGTCGCCAATATTTTCCACTATTACTGTCGTTTCTTGCAACTGACAGCAACGACAGCGACATTTGACGATTGACGAGGGCAAAAAATGGACAAACACAAAGTTGAGTAACAGTAACTCACGGAGGGGATAACCGGATCATTTAAGGCAGCGGGTCTCATAATGGTTGCATACCGAGTGGACCGACTTTTAACAAGAAGCGGACCAGCAGCACTGGGACATTTTATAAACGCTGCGGAGGACATGCTTTAAAATAACAGATAGGACCGAAAAACTTGTTTAAAATTATCAGATCGGAATCGGGAGCCGGGTTGTCTTCTACCAGTTCAAGATACCACTTACCCCGTAACACTTTCCTGAAGCAAACGAGGACAGAATTTAATAAAAAGCGGATCTGGAAACCCAGTACACATCCGGATCGCGAACCTGGTTCACTCTTACGGGGGATCCAGATAGGGATCCGTATCCGGTTGAACCCATACTTGGTTGGAGCATAAAAGAACACGATTGTCAAAATCCGAATATCGACTTCCGATCCAGAGGCAAGCCTATATGATGTTGGATAGACGATCAGAACGCGATTAAAATCCAAGTTCCTAGGGTACGTCGAGGTCAAGTTTGTAATCAAGTTCTGGACAAGTGGACCTCGCATGAGCCAATCACGTGCTAATCTCACACTTTAACCTATCTTACCAGGTGTCAGTGACCTTCTCATCGACTGGCGAGGCCTAACCATGGTCGAAATTTGCTGAGCTCAATAAGGTAGATCTCTCTATGATGATAAGAATGTTGAGAGAGCTCTAACTAGTTCGAACAGAGGGTTACGGTCTGCTCTACCCAGTTCGAATTACGATCTGCTGTACGATCTGCTGTACCCGAGTATAAATGTTTGTTCCTCCGCGGCTCTCTACAAAAATGGAACCCCTGCTAGCCCAACTTAACCTTTCAACCGCAGCCAGTACAAACGGCAAGTCCGATAGGAACCACAGTCATAATCGACTCAGAATCGCACAACACTATCCTGTTGACAACCGAACAGTGTGCGGAAATAGTTTATCGGCAGCTACGATGATGGTTGAGCAATATTGAAGCGCTGACCTGCAAAGACGCGATGCTAGATAGTTCGATTTGATGACTTTCTTATGCATCTGAAAACTGAAATCAGACAGCGCTGAAGCACGACACTGTGGCAAGGACTGCAATGAGGTTGGCTGTTTTTTTTTTGTTTTGTTGTCGCTATCGTCATCGCGCATTCAGTCGGCCACTTGCCCTTCCCTAATTTTTGGGCAATGTGACTTTGGTGGGGGGAAATGAGATTTCCTACTGTCAACGACATATTTTGTATGCGCATTGGCGTCTCTCTCAAAAACAGTGCAACAAAAGCAGCTTTTCATCTTAATATTTGTGGCCTGATTTTTGTTGTTGCTAAACATGGATTAAGTCTTAGTTGGAAGGCTCTCATACCAGGCGAGCTAACAGCGACAGCGCAGTCAAAGCATCAAAGCAAGCATTGACAGTGACAAAATCAGTCTCGAACCGAGTTCAATGCAGTTTACTTTTCATTCGTCTGTTAATTTTTCACTTCACCTCACCGCCACCCCGCAGCTCAAACACATCTTGTTGCCGTCACACAAAATCTAAGCAAAACTCGATTGAGTTTCCTTCCGTTTGCTTCTTCGACTTTCCTATGCTTAAGAAAAACTTGACGTTTCGTCTTACTGCCCTTCTTTCGGTGGTTCAACCGTTGTGCGCTCGTATTGTGTGACGCGCTTTAACGTCTTCGTTGCTTACTTTCTTCGCTCTAACACACACACACACACACACAGACTAATACTTTTGCCGCTGTGATGTGGCGGCTGTCAGTTTTGCTGCTGCACTGCTGCATACAATTGAATGACAGCGTCAGGATTTTTGCAATTTGAGAAGTTGCTACGTGACATTTCAATAATTTTTGAAAAGTTCTTTCCTCATTTCGTTTTTTTTTTTTTCTTCTTTTTTTATTGACTTTCTTATTCCATTTTATTTCTCTTTTTAGTAATATTTATTGATGCAAGCTTTGTTTTGCAGACGATGATGCGAAGATGGTAGGGGGTTAGGATAAATCGTTAGGGGTATGTGTGCCCTCTTCCGCATTCCGCAATTCGTGTTAGTACAACATTCGAACTCTGCAATTTTTGTGACAGCGTCATTCCGTCCACGTTGACAGACGGATACGCGTTGCATTCGTATATGTGCGCTCTCTCATACATACATACATACATGTTGAACAAAAAACTAGAATTTGTTATGTGCATTCGCGACATGTTTGACGCTTGAATGGCTAAGAGTGACGTGTGAGTCATTGTTTTAGTTGTGTTTGTTGGAGTTTGAGACTTTAACAGGGTTGCATTTGTATTTGTAGTGCAAATGCATTTTTGTTTTTTAGAAAGAGCTTGTAAGCTTTTTATAATGCTACAGGATGTTCAATGTACTCATAGAAGGAGGCGTGTCACGAGCTCAGCATTGTGTCGAGATAACGTCACAATCATATTTTAGTATGCGCAGGTAGTTGAGCTGTGGCACAGAAGTTGCTTGACGTTTGCTTTGTGATAGTTGCTTTACATAACTTATTTCTATTTGTCATAATACACAACGATCAGTGTTGCCGTTTTGGTTATTTTTAAGCAAATCACTTTTTTTCGTTTTTGGTATATTTTTTGATAGATTTTTTTTTTTTTTTTTTTTTTTTTTTAATGCCTTGAGGCCAATATATAGTTTTAGGAAAATATACGTTAATTGCTGGAAGAATGGCATTTTAGAAAAAGTAGCTTAAGTAATGAAAGAAAACTTCATAGTTTTTTATTTTTTTAGAAATATGTTAAGTGATTTTAGAAAACCTTTTTTGGTAGTTTATTTTTTATTTTTGGTCATTTACATTTTGATTGCTGTGGCAATACTTATAACAATCTCCACAAGTGGTTCTGTAAGTAAATTTAAAATATTTTGTTTTTGGTTATTACGGTCTTTCTATTTACATATATTTTAAAATATATATAGTACTAGCTGACCTGGCAAACTTCATTCTGCCTAAACAGATGATAAATCATTAAGTTCATTTCAAAAATTTGTATTTATTAATTAATTTTTTTTTTTTTTTTTTTTGTCAAAAATTTGTATTAGCCGGTATTTTTTAATAGAAAATTAACGCTTTTCCAAAATTTAATTGTGCCACTCCCCCTTTTCTGACAACGCCCACTTTTCTGCAACGAAAAGGGCTTTGACATCATCTTGAACTCTTTTAGAGATAATCAACTTGAAAAATTAAGATTGTGTCTGAGGTACCATGCCCACTTTTCTGATAACGCCCACTTTTCTGCAAGGAAAAGGGCTTTGATATCATCTAGCTCTATATAAATTTTCAGCCCCTTACCTTGAACTCTTTTAGAGATAATCAGCTTGAAAAATGAAGATTGTGTGGGAGGTGCCACGCCCCCTTAATATTTTGTTATTTTTTTTTTTCAATCGAACTGTGACCAAAGTTAGTTTTCAGCCGTTTTTAAGTTTTATCATTTCGATTAACACCAAATCATTTTAATAAATTGTTTAAGCGACTTGAGCAATTTCTTTCGGCTCGAAGGACCATGTCTAAGCTTTGAGGGAGCGAGAAGTTTTTTTTAATTTTATTTAATTCTTATTTGAGATTTTTATTATACATATTATTTTTTTTTGTGGCGGAAAAGGGCGCGTGCAGAGCACATATTTACTTTTCATATTTATTTATTTAATTTAATTTAATTTAATTTATGTGTTCTATATAACTGGGCACCCTCCCAGAGCACCTGTTACACCTTGTATTTATTCATTGGGGGCGAGCACTGTTGGCTCTGAGGCATTGCACGAGATTGGCTTCCTCATTTTCGTTTGGAAAAACCCCAGTTGGGCTAGGCAGCGATAAACTATATCGCCAGAATATTTCATAAGCTGGTTGCGAATTATAAAAGGATGCGCAAATGAAATAAATGAAAGAAATTGCTTAAGTCGCTTAAACATATATATAGAAAAATACAAATACAATAAATACTATATTTGCTATGCCGTCGCCATTTTGTAATATAGTTATTAAACATTACAAATGAGGATCGAAGAATAAATATCGCATTTTGTATTCATGAAAGGGTTAAAGACTCTCAACACTCTCTCCTTGCTTGTTTTACTTCTCTGTTTGAGAAGTGTTTGTTGGTAGTCTCGTTAAAGATATTTTCAAGAACCTAATCAGGGCTATCCAGCCGATGTATTATCTGATCGTATCCAACACCCCTTCCTTTTAAATCAAAGAAGTTATTTTTTCCTGAACTGTGGATAAAAGATATCCCCGATATTTCACAAGAAAAATGTGTTCCCCCCTCCCAAAATCCTTGATTCTGCTACTGATATAACTAAATCTCGTAATTTCGTAGATCTCGCCATCCTATCACCAATCTTTAGTAGTAAATTCCCCAACTCTTTCTCTTCTTTTCGTTTCACTCACTTTATTGCTATTTGCTTTCTCGTTTTAATTTTTTTCACTCGCCACTAACAGCACATGCCATAACTCTCATGAAACATGTTAATAATTTACAATTTGGTATTCATAAATAAAATGTCATAAAGCAGTTTTGTATGATGTCCAAAGTGCGCAAACGCAAAAGCGTATACGAGTAGCCGGCATATGCCCACTGGTACAATCAGCCAGTGATGAGCTTCAGCCACATATAAAACACACTTAGATACATTTGAGCTTCATGGTTTGGTTACCGTAATGAGCGAATGTTGATTAAAGTTATATATCTTTTGGGCATGAATGGGTGCTACTCAAAGGTGCTGCCGTTTGGCTAACGATGCTTGTTGTTGCTTGATTGTTGGACATTGAGTGACGATCATGGTAACAAAATAACTTTAAAAAAATTGCTCCTAAGTTAGGTATATTATGTACGGGTGAGGTAGTGGGAAGGGAATTCTGGATGCATGTAAGGTTAAGCATCCCCACGAGTCAGTCGGAAGGTGCTAATACCGGAGTGTATCAGGTCTATATACGGCAAGGGACTGCAACATCGGCAACACTTACCAGGGCCTTCGCATGGTTCCATCATTTCCCCGAAAATTCGAATAATTTACTTAACATGAATTTAGAGGTCGCTGGGGTCGTCAGAATGACACTGACAGCTGTCAATTAGTTGTGATTCCTTGAGGCTCACAAATTTCCCCAAGTAGCCAGAAGTAGTCCAATATTACTTGAAGTCAATCCAATACTTTTAGTGCTCCTCTATGGCTCTCAGTTAATTTTCAGTTTCGGCAGTTTAATTAGTTTTACCCCGAGAAGACTGGGACTGCACCTAAGTTCTTGTAGCATTTTAAAAAATTCGATAATTCCTACTTGTCTTCTTAATCAAAATATTAAAACGTATCGCATAAGCTTTCATTCGACAGTGAACCGCGAAGAGATTTGCTTTAGAGCAACATAGTAGCTCCACTGACAGCCTTAAATCGACAACTAGTCTGCAGCAGCATCATTCTAGAGCTCACCTGTAGACTAACAGGCATCCAGCGGAAATGTCAGGAAATAATTCATGAGTACCAGAGATATAGAAGAATGCATTCATTTGATTTATCCTAAAATGATTACAGCCATTTTTTGAATTCTTTGACTGGGACTTCAAAAATGAAGTCACCATTCAGACTTCATTCTTTGACTTTGAATTCTTTCTTTTTTCATTCATTTTTTGGTTATTCATGTCAAGCAATTTTGTTGCAAATAGTTAGAGACTTCAATCAAAAAATGAAGTCAGTAAGTGACTTCTCTAAATGACTTTAAAGACGTGAATTCAAAAGACTTCAGACTTCATTTTTTCATTCTTTAGTCAAAAAGCGACTCAATGAGTGCATTCGAAATTTGAAGTCATTGAATAAGACTTCAACTGAATGAATGCAATCTTTTACAACCCTGATGGGTACCTACTTGGTGGGGTTTAGAGATCCGCGTAGCAATTCTAATTTCAAAGTAATTTAAAGCAACTAAGAGTAAATTTTACTCTCCGACAGTTGAAGCCTTGTACAGAATCCCATCTAATGCATCTTTAATGGCGTCAAACTCCGCCTAAAAGGCGCTACACTGATTAGGTCTGAGCTTCTGACATAAAGGCCCATCCGGTCTTGATCCATACTTCAAACGCTTTTTCAGGAACCGCTCCTAGATGAGTTCCCCGCCTCCACAAAAGATCCTTCGAGTCAAGTAATTTAACTTTCTGAAGGTCCAATTTTCATATTTCGATTGCAGATTCCACGAATGATTTCCAATTCATTTTCTTATGATTCGACCATTGCTAGGCGTTCCCTTCATCCCGCATCCCTCAAATCGTCAATGCAGTTACTTTATGATGTTGAGCAGTTGCAGTTTGCAATAAACACAAGTAAGTACTACGAATATGTATGTAGTAACTATTTATTTATGCCCATTTGAATGCAATCAACACATCGGGCACAATGCGCAACACTTAACACCCAATTAGCTGCAATTAGTTATCCCAAGACATGTGGACATGTTGAACTTATTCCTATAAATATGTATGTCCGTTCGTATGCATATCGAATTGAAGTCGAATTGCGCGACCAAGGTGTCTCACGCCATATGCCAACTCCACAAATGTCTACATAATCACTGCTGAACCAATTAATGTCAAATGTCCATATGTGTGTGTGTGTTTGTGTGTGTGTGAGTAAATACTAAATGTGTGCGTAGTACATCTGAGAACATTGAGGACATGCACGCGTGAATATAATGATGTTTAAGTTAAATGTCACGACAACCTTAAGGATTATCATTTTGTTGTAAGTATGCATGTATGTACGAGTATATATGTATAAAACAGTTTTAGATGTATTTAACTGTGCACTACGCACTGTGTGTTACGCACTCATCATACTTACATATGTATGTACTTAAGATTAAATTATAAGCCGACTTATACCTGTGTTCATAAAAAGACTACAACAAAAATCTACAAATTCACGGTTTTGCTAACGAAAATAAAAGATTTCGAAACCAGAAATCGAGATTAAATAAAAACTCTCGATACATCTAATGACTTCAAATTAATTAGAATTAATCAAATGGGCATGGAAGTCATTTTTAAGCGAACAAAAACTTAAATGTTTAAAACTCAGAACTAAATTAAATACGATGCAAAAATGCATGTTAATTTAACTAATCTACTATTTAACTAATCACAGAATAATCATAAGTGCATAGAAAATAAATTTTCCGATTAATCACATTTTGATTAATTACAATTTATTTTATATTAATTTTCCCAATTGATTATATTTTGAGTAGTTATTTTATATTAATTCTCCCAATTGATTATATTTTGATTGTTCAGTTTATAAATAAGCACAATAATCACAAAATCAAATATTAAAAAGCCTTGGAGTACAATTAAATTTACCAAAAAAAAATATGTATGCATTCAAATCACTAACTATGATTATTCGTTACTGATTATTTAGTTATTCAAGTTGTATTTAATCAGAGAGTTCCTGTAATTGATTAGTAGTTAATTATTTTGTTGAATTTGCTTATTTGATTCTGACTATTTCCTTATTATTTAGGTGATAAAATTATTAATAGTTTATTCTTTCAAATAGTGCAAATCAATGTTGAATTGATCTTATTGACTTTGATTATTTGATTCTAATAATTTCCTTATTATTTAAGTGATGCATTGGTTAATCGTTTATTTTTGCAAAAGTTTAAATAAATATTGAATTGATCTTGTTTACTTTATTTATTTGATTCTGATTATTCAAGTGATTAATTGATTAAGAGTTTTTTCCTTAAAAAGGTTAAAATAATTGTTGAATTGATCCCATTGACTTTGATTATTTAATTCTGATTATTCCATGATTATTTAAGTGATTAACTAAACAATAGTTTATTATTTCAAAAACCTCAAATAAATATTGAATTGACCTTGTTGACTTTATTTATTCGATTCTGATTATTCCCGGATTAAATATTTAAGTTATTAATTGATGAATAGTTTATTATTTCAAAAAGTTCAAATAAGTGTTGAATTGGTCTTTGATTATATGATTATGATTATTCCCTGATTTTTTAGGTGATTCATTGATTAATAGTTTATTATTTCAAAAAGTTTAAATAAATATTGAATTGATCTTGTTGACTTTATATATTTGATTCTCATTATTCCGTGATTATTTGAGTGATTAATTGATTAATAGTTTATTATTTCAAAAAGCTCAAATCAATGTTGAATGGATCTTATTGACTTTTATTATTTGATTATGATTATTCCCTGATTATTTGAGTGATTCGTTGATTATTGGTTTAGTCTTTCAAATAGTTCAAATATATATTGAATTGATCTTGTTTCTTTCATTATTTTATTCTGATTATTTAAGCGATTAAACATTAGTTAATCGGTAGTAATTTTGTGTAATTGTTTAATCACTTATCACTTTAGTTATCCCCCTTGCAATTAAAAGCTGTTTCCAAGTATAAAGACCTTGCACCGGTAGCTAGTTCACCTATTTTGGAAGTCTTAATCACAAAAAAATGCTCACTTAATAACCAAATTCTCAAGGTCGTCGTGGAAAATAAAATATAAAATGAGAAAATAAAAGCAAAAGTTCTCTGAAGTGAAAGTCAAGGTCGAAGTAAGCCAGTAGTGAATTCTGTACTTTAAGCTCCTTAGTTACTGAGAGTCGAGAATTCTTTCATTCTTAGTATTCACAGTCAATTTATTTCTGCATGCAGTCATAATCCATGACCTTTGACAAATGTGAGTCGCATTGTACCTATTTGTGACTACACATCTCGCCATACTCTCTCATCACCCGTACACTCATCTTATACGCACACACATACATACATACATGCCTGTACAATCTCATTTCGCGGTCTTAAATAACCCAATAAATGTCAAGCAAAGTCTAATGCCAAACCCATCCCCAACCCAGCCTCACATTGATAAGCATGCCTCTCACCATAGCAGATATGGTGGCCAAATTCTTTTGTTACTCGAGAAGCAAAAAAAAAAATCATACAAAATTTTCTCTTTAACAACTCAAAAGATGATGAAATGTCGGAGTAATCCAAAGAACTACTTTTTCGTATAAAAAAGGAGTTCCAACTTACATGGCCTTTGTTTGAATCACTTACTCCATCTCGGAGTACTCTATTGCTTTGTTTTTGAGTACTCCATGGATCACTTACGTGACTTTTAAAATACTCCAAAAAGAGTTATCCGGTCCTATGACATCTCCACTTTACTTGGGGCCTTTATAAATCGCTTGTCTTCACTCTCTTCATGAGAAATTTATTTCAATTGTGATCATTATCCAAACTTGTGTACAAAAGATGCGTTCTAATGTTGATGTTAAATTCACTGTGGCACCAACTGCTCAGTCGAAAATCTTAATTAGTTCTTATGCGTTCGGTTGGCATATAGAATGTGATGAATTAGCATGCCATTGTGCCTTATATATACATATATATGTATGTATGTATGTATTTAGTTCGTCGCTATAAACGCCTTCGCTGTCACTTGGGATTTGGGTAACGCATAAGGGCCAAAAGCAACAAATACATATATGGCAGCCACTTACTACATGTTGCATGCTATTTTGCATAAATGCACTTGTGTTGCATAGTGTGTCTATGCGTAATTATGTCAATTTTCATGTAGCATATCCGGTTCACAGAGTGTTTGTATAGCTTTAAGGATTAAATTTGATGGACAATTATTTTCGAAACATTTCTGCGCTCAAGGATGATTTGGTTCTGTAAACAGAATTGGACTTTTATAGTTTTAAATATATCATGACAGAAATATTAGCAACCAATATTTAGCCTTTCAATACACCCTAAAGTAGCAGATAGATAACAGAACGTAGCATTGAATCTTCAAATTTGAACTTATCTCTTTGTATTTAGCCATTCAAAGCCAGTGTTGGTAAAAGAATTATCAAGCTAAGCCTTCAGATTGTACACTGCTTCAGAAGTTCCAATATACTTTCCAGTTGTAATCAGACTCACGCTCACTTAATGCTTTGAATCTCAAACCGCAATCATTAGAGTCTGCTTCCCTCTTCAAACCCCAGCTGTTTGGAACGACTTTATTTTTCAAACCAAATCCATCTTCTCTGTAATTTCTCTATCTAGTACCCACCTTCATCTTCATCTTCATCTACATCTCTAACCTTAACTATATCTATGTCCATCTCAATCTCCATATCAATTTCCATCTAAATCTCTACCACGATCTTCATCTTCAACTTCATCTCCATGTGGTAAAACATCTTGATCTCTTTATATTTTACCATCTCGATCGACATCTCCATTTCAACATCAATCTCCAGCTTCATATCAATTTCCACCTCCATTTTAATCTATCTCGATTGCCACAAATCTCCCAAATCTCCATTTTCATCTCTACCTCAACCACTATGGCTATCTCCATATTTACTTCCATGTCCTTCTCCACCTCCATCTCTACCAACATCTTCATCTCTCTCTCAATCACCACCATCGTATCAATCTCCAACTCCAGCTCAATCCTCATCTCCATCCGAACTTTCATATTTATCTCTTTCTCAATCTTCATATCCATCTCAATATCCAGCTTCATCCTTATCTTCCCTCCATGTTCCCATCCCTCTCCATTTCTACCTTAATTTCCATTTCCATTTATTTACAACCATTTCAACCTCCACCTTCACCTAATCTTCCTCTTAGCATCCATCTCAAACTGTATCTTCATATCCACCTCCATATACAAATGCATCTCGGTCTTCATCCCATCCAGTTTTGTAACACCATCTCCTTAACAACCCATATCTCAATCCTCAACTATCTCTCGACCTCTCTTATCCCTCTCTACTTTTCTCATTCTCTCTCGCTTATCACTATTTTGTTATGCCATCTCTATGTACCCTTTCCCGGAAAGCTTTCTTATCGAAAAGCTTTGAGAAGCAAAGAAACGAAGCTCAAATAAATTTGGAAGCACCAAAAAAAACACGCCAGTAGGACTTATTTGCAATTACGCCGAGTGATACCTATTTCACCAGCAAATCTGTTGTGACCCTTACATAGGGAGCTAAACAACCACTTCAAAAAGCTCATACAATTGCGTATATAATTTTGTACAAATCCTGATATTCACATAAACCCACATAAATGCGTTTAGTCTTTGTTACCCACAACAAATGATGACTGTGATTGACATTTGAATGAATTATTTTGACATTCTCTCTTTCCATTACAGCTATAGCCTCTTTGTGCTAAAAGGACACCACCTTTTGCTCACACACCACTTCACTTTATAATGTCATATACACACACACACACAAAAAAAAGTAATTATTTTTTTTTTTAATAAATGAATGCTTCAAATGTGTTGGTACTAAAATCGAAAATCGAAATGTCACCAAAGCATTATTTTTCTGTCATAAAAATGGTCAAAAATATTCGTAAATGATGGCTTGACATGCGATGCTGTCACTCACAATATTACTTTACAAACCCAAGAATTACTTATTTGTTGTGTGAGTTGAGCTGAAAGGTAGTAGAATTTCATATATGTTTTAGTATTTGACGATTTACTTCGTTTATTGTTAATACAAAACTTTTACCAAAGCTTAAAGTCTTCGTTTACTCCACATAAATCAAACACCCACACTCTAACATGTCAGCATTTGTACTCTTCATCTGTCAATGGACTATGGTCAAATGATATGTGCGAGAGTGTATGTGTCGCTGTCACCTCTTTACACACTACAACATGAGCTGTCAAAATTTTTAGTGACAAAGCCATTAGCCGCAGTGCTTTATTATAAATGTGATATTAGTTTACAAAGAGAACTCACTTCATTAGACCTCAATATTTGGAAACACTGTAGAATTGGTCCAACTGGGTAGAGTACTATATAGCGCTTAAGCGGAAACTCTCTCCCATTCCTGAAAGTTTAATAAGGCCCCGTCTAAACTTCTTGGCCAGTTCCTCATTTGGCGAATACTCAGCTAGATTACCATTCATAAATGAGAACACATTCTGAAGCATGTGCTCTATTAGAGAACTTTTAAAAGCTGCACCCATGTGCTAGAAGAGAGCAGCCCTCCATAAAATGGGACCATTTTCGCTTTTATCAATAATTTGAGTGTGTGTTTATGTATGACATGCCCTACGAGTTTGTGTATTTGTATGTTTACTGAATGAGAAATATTTATAATCAGCATAATAATAGGAATGTCAGCTGCTGATGATACTGTCAACTCACTTGTCAAAAACGTACGTCAAAGGCCAACAACAGAGCCCGGTGTTTTTTTGTTGTTGTGGCATAATTTTTTTTTTTTTTTTTTTGTATCTAAACTAAGAGGTATTCGAACTTAAATACACATTTTCGCTGGAATTAAAGCTCTTAATGAAATATATTTAGGCATGCTTTCACATAGTCCTTGGACGTAACTAGGTACCTACCCTGTCGGAAGAGAGAATGCATTGCATTTTTGTCTTAAGAAAATTATTTCTTTTTTAATAATTTCTTTTTATAAATTTTTTTAATTCTCTACAGTTTTGCCTAGAACTATTTTTTCTTCTTGGACATAAACCTGAATAGAACACAACTTATTGAATGAACTAAATTTCCTTAACCAACTAAGCTCACGCTTCTAGCATCGAATAACCACCACGATTTGTACAAACTAATAACTTTCTGATAAACATTCATCGTTTTGCTCATATGTCTATATACATATGTATATTACTTTCAATAATACATCACTCGAACTTTTCTGGCTACTCACGCCCAACATCGCTCATAGGGAGTTCAAAGCGCAGCATACATGGAGGCGTACGAGCGTATTTATTTGGCACATATGCTATCGACACAGACAAATACGCGAACGGATCTAATCAATTCCAATTAGCACTGCCCTCCAATGTATTCAAATAAATTATTATTTATCATTTATTTACTTATAGTTTACTTATTTTGGAGCATAAATTCTCTAGCGAGCTTTCATACATACAACTAAACATAGGCTTAGCATGGTAGCAAGGTAGAGTGTGTATACATTTAGTAAACGTATATTAGACTGCGCAAAATATTTTGATATTTAATAATTAGTAATAATTAAAATTAAATTAAATTAAATTAAATTAAATTAAATTAAATGAAATTAAATTAAATTAAATTAAAATAAAATATAATAAAATAAAATAAAATAATTAAAATAAAATAAAATAAAATAAAATAAAATAAATAAAATAAAATAAAATAAAATAAAATAAAATAAAATAAAATAAAATAAAATAAAATAAAATAAAATAAAATAAAATAAAATAAAATAAAATAAAATAAAATAAAATAAAATAAAATAAAATAAAGTAAAATAAAATAAAATAAAATAAAACAAAATAAAATAAAATAAAATTGATTAAAATAAAATATAATAAAATAAAATAAAATAAAATAAAATAAAATAAAATAAAATAAAATAAAATAAAATAAAGAAAAATAAACTAAAATAAAATAAAATAAAATAAAATAAAATAAAATAAAATAAAATAAAATAAAATAAAATAAAATAAAATAAAATAAAATAAAATAAAATAAAATAAAATAAAATAAAATAAAATCAAATCAAATAACGTATAATAAAATAAAATAAAATAAAATTAAATTAAATTAATTAAAACAAAATAAAATTAATTAAAACAAAATAAAATTAATTAAAACAAAATAAAATTAATTAAAATAAATAAATAAATAAAATAAAATAAAATAAAATATAATAAAGTGAAATAATCTTCTTCAATTTTTTGTGCCCTTTTTAAAAATAACATAAAAGTAATTTGCAAAAAAAAGTATTTTCGACCCAGTGTAATGTGTACATAATGAAAGTTTAGTTTATCAATTAAAAATAGGGTTAGACGTTTTAAAGTTGGGTCTGACTTGTTGTTAAAAAAAGTCGGTGTAGTACCTAACATTGCTTAGGCCTTTTGAATGCGGCTTGAAAATATATATAAGGAGATAGAATTAGGGCTTCTGCTCTTTCTGCTGCATAATTATTGCATAATACAGCCTTTGGGGTTACACTATCGAATTTTTTCATAATTTATATCCCCCACTTCTCCTCATCCCAAGAGCATTCTTCATTAAAAACAAAACCCATACATCAATGCAAAAACTATTTCATAACACTACCCACTCACCTGCGCTCACAATTACTCATTATCACATTCATTCGTTAGTCAATTGCCAATATTCGTTAGTGTTATACATATGTATATGTATGTATACTTACATAAACAAATAAATAAATACTTATCACAGCGTCTTACTTGGACCTGGCCAAATGCACAAATCTTTGTAAAAGCTACACAGCTCTCACTCACCAATGATTGCCAAGTTTGGTGAGAATTATGTTGTTGCGCTTAATTAGTGTTTGTGTCGTGGCTAAAACCCATCGAGCGTTGAGTGATGTATGCGATAATTTTACGAACTCATGTGCAATGAGGTTTTATATATGTATGTATGTATGTAAACACATACCGACTTGAGTGAATGTACAATGCGAGGATACATCTATTAAATACTAAAGTAAATCAATGCTAGTGTGAATTACAAGGGACGAGCGATAAGTCATTGAAAGAAAAGCGCCGAAGAAGATTTAATGATGAGCTGTATGAGTGAATGGAAAAGGTTCGTATTAGAGGGGATTTTTAGAGGTGCTCGGCGGTGAAAGCCGAGAAAGATTAAGACTGGGAATGGTAATAAGGATGACAATAGGAAAAGGAATTTAAATAGGAATTGGAATAGGGACAGGAATAGGAGTAAAAATAAGAATAGGAATGGGGGAAAAAATTATAATAAAAGGAATAGTAATAGGAATAGGAATAGAAATAGGAATAGAAGTAGGAATAGGAATATTAATAGGATTAGGAATAGGAATAGGGCTAGGAATAGGAATAGGAATAGGAATAGTAATAGTAATAGGAATAGGAAAGGGAATAGGAATGGAAATAGGAATAGGAATAGGAATAGTAATAGGAATAGGAATAGGAATAGTAATAGGAATAGGAATAGGAATAGGAATAGGAATAGTAATAGTATCTAATAGGAATAGGAATAGGAATAGGAATAGGAATAGGAATAGGAATAGGAATAGGAATAGGAATAGGAATAGGAATAGGAATAGGAATAGGAATAGGAATAGGAATAGGAATAGGAATAGTAATAGGAATAGGAAAGGAACGAGAATAGGAATATGAATGAGAATAAGAAAAGAAACAGTGAAGGAACAGTAATAGAAATAAAAATAAGAATAAGAAAGGAAACATTAAAGTAATTCTCAAAGTACTAAGAACTTAAAAATGTAGCGACAAGAACTACAAGGCGGCGAATTGTTGCAAATATTTTTTGCGTAGCATGCAACAACAATCCGGACTTACTGTGTCCCCCTGGTCAATGCATGTGTACGGCAACAAACCTTCGACGCAATAAAATTAAGTGTAGAAAAACATTAAATATGAGTAGGTAATATTTATAGATTATGAAGCCATAAATCTCAGTAGGATTACAGTACATGCGTTGGCGTACAAAATGGTTAAGGTAAGCTTTATTATAGTATATATGTATGTATAGCTTATGGCTCATAGTTTGACCGAAATCTGTACACCATCACAACAGTTCTTTCACCAATGTACGTTCTGCATAGGTTTGTTGCCTTATCTCGCTGCTGTGCGCCATCTTTCGTCCAACAGTCGTACGTCGTTTTGATGATGGAATATTCTCATATTTTTAATTACAAGCATCTTCTGGCATGTCGATTTATGTGTTTATGTGTGTGTGTGTGTGTATGTGTGCGCTATCAAATACTTGCACATTTATATATTTAGTAATAATAATTCATATATTTAAGTCCAATGAGGTGAATGTGCCAACTGGGACAACCATTAATGATTTATGCATTCACTTAAGCATCAACTATTTTTTTTTTTTTTTTTTTTTTTCTCACACCCTCTCATCAATTTATGGTTATTTAGTCAAAGCTGATGTGGCATATTTATGCTTAGCTCTCATCTCAACTTTCTTTGCTTTCGCATGTCAGCAATCGATTTGTATTAATAAGTTAATTTTTTTCTTTCTTTTTCTTTTGTAATCATTAGCTGCATAAAAACTAAGTTTTTGCGCATATTTTGTCTTTATGTAAGCTTATAAGTTTTTTCAGTTATCCTAAGCACGTACGTACATTTCTATATTCCGTGCACCCCACCCTTGGCGCTCACTTCTTACAGTTGAGGCGCGAATTAGTTTTCGTCATTCACATGTACTGCTCATACTAGTTGATTCGTTTCGTCCTCTCTTACTATCTTCCTCTCACTATCTTCTCCTCTCTCACACTCACCTCTCAACTCTCTAACACTTCGACATTCATCATACAACAACTTTTATACTGCTCTGCTTTGACTCGTAATTAATTTCCGTCGTCTTCAAGTTACATACTGCTGCCGCTTCAAATAAAATTCCATCATAGCAAATTGGACGCAAGTCAAACTTTCACCAGCAAATCACATAGGCAGCAGCAAAATGTATAGACAGGTTTGTGTATGTTGTGCAAAGCTTTGCAATGGCTTCATGTTGCTCGTCTGATTCTTATTGAGATCACATACACACATATCTTCCAGTTAAATGAAATGTCTGCATACAAAAAAAAAAAGTTCCATCTTGTCAGTCACATCAGTTTATTATAATTCTCAACGTTTTTGCTGTCAACTCTCAACGCCCACTTTGTTATTGTTGTTATTGTTGTTACTGTTGCCTAGCTTTAGCAAAACAAGTTAAAGGTCCAGCGCCAACTCATCACACCTTTCAACCTATCACTTTGTCCCTTTTGTCAGCTCGTACTACTGCGACTGTTTGACTGACATGCACGTACGTCTTGCCAGCATTTACGTCTGTCAAACTTCACACCACCCCCATCTCACCACACCCCACCTCACCTCATCACACACCACACCACTAACACTAACAACAACCCAGCAGACAACCTTTTTGTCTGTCGTTCGTCAAACTCTCAAACCATACTCACACCACATCCATCATCAGCATCTATTTGTCGTCTGCCTTTTACATCATTCACATTTGCCTCATTCGTCATCCGTCAACTATCGACCGTGTGCTGACTATACACGCTTAGCCTGGCTCTCTATATCTACAAGTGAGTTAGCAGCAAAGATGACTAGATACGAAACTTCGCGCTCTCTGAGAGCGCTCAAAAAGTGGTCATTTTTTATAACATTTTCCAATGATGCCAGTATGGTGAAAACAAAATATGGGCATTTTGAGTAGCTTTTTAGGAATTTTTCAATTCTCAGAGACCAAGAGGTGTGCAAAAAGGTGCTATCGAATTCATTTTTGAATTTTTCTTGCTCGGAACGTATAAAATGAGACAAGATATATTTAAAATAAAATATATGAAATAATAAATAATTCATAATATAAAGTTAAAATTCACAAGATATCTTAAAATAAGGTAAAATCCTGAATGATGTACATTTCGTAATGAAATAGAACATGGTAATGGAAATAACACGATTTCAAATAAAAATAACTATAATTAAAATAAATATTTGCAAATAATACAAAAAGAAAAGGCGTATTGTTTGTATCTTGTAAGCTTTTTTTATACCTGTAAACCACTCAAATGCGTGAAAAAAATATCATTTTCTACATATATTTTCTGCAGCTATTTCCTTAGATTGTACTATTTCATACTTTACGTATTTTTTCTCAATCGTGTGATATTTTAAGTTTATCGAAATGTTCACTAGTTTGATTTTCCCAAATTTGGTGCGTTTTTTGCTTTCTGGCTCCTCATTGTTTATGTATCTAATGTCAGATGGTCCTCGATTGTGTAGTATTGCCAACTAGCGCACACATAAAAAAGTAGGCAACACTGCATAATCGAGGACCGAAATGATAGAGCGGGAAAGAGTTTCGTATCAAGTCATCTTTGGTTAGCAGCGCCCATTTCTTTAAATTACGTTGCTCTCTTCTCGCACTCTCATTGTGCTCTCAATTGTGTAATTTTTTTTTTTTTTTTTTTTTTTTTGTTGTTACGTCTTACTTTCATTCTCTACCCTCATAACTTTTCAATTTTTCCCTCATAATTTCTGCAGCACATTGAATTCACCTTTCAATCATTTTGTCATTTCACCTTTTCTAACGAATTTTACAAACTTCATCACAGCTCACAACCACACTTTTGGCCCACGTCATTCAATCAGCTGTCAGCTGGTAGATTTTGTGAACTGTGAGTATGTCAAAAATGGGTGGGAAAAGTTAAAAGGAATTTCTGGAAGAAGGTGGCTTATCATTTTTTAATGCAGGTAATCAAAAGGCCACTGTGTCTCGGAGTTTGTATCAATAAATTTGTCCAAGAGTCCCGGTTTAAAAACAGGCATAATCTGATTGATGGAACAAGACAAAATATTAAAAAGCACAGCCGTCCTTGAAACAAACTAGAATATTCTCTGTTTAAGCTTTGAGAGGGCGAGTAGTTTTTTTTTATTTTTTTTTTGTTTTCATTATATTTTTTTTTGGTGGAATATTTACTTGGGAGCCCTGTTCTAATACATATTTATTTATTTTATTATTATTTTATTTTATTTATTTGTTTTAAATATAACTTATTTTCGCTTGGAAAACCCCCATTTGCATTATGCAGCCATAAACTATATCTTCAGAATATTTCATAAGCTGGTTGCGAATTATAAACGGATGCGCAAATGAAATAAACGAAAGAAATTGCTTAAGTCGCTTAAACATTGTCAGTTCGCCGGGGAAAGATTGGAAACCAGCGTAAGTCATAAAGAAACTCGACATTTCAGTTTCCCCAGAGGGATCCAAAATGGCCGAATGAGTGCATCTATGCATCAACTTGACTCGTTTTGAGTATTTTGGTTCGCAAAGACAAAATTTAGCTTAGCTGATCAGTACACAGAGTGGCGCATGAACCTGGGAATCTGACACATCTCTAATATGCGCGACTGATGGCTGATAAGCCGACTCGGGGTGGTGCAGTTCATGATCTTTAAGATGCGAAGGCAGTTTTTGCATAACCGGGCTTTATGCAGGGCTGCATGGCTTATCAGTGGCTTAACGAGGTCCATATTTATTATTTCCAGGAAACCCCTGATTCGGGAGCCTCTCGTAATTTATGTGTTTTGACTTACGATTTATCGAATTATTGATGACGTTTCTGACGGTGGCTTTAATAGCCAAAGCAGGGCTGTAAAGGGTTATCCCCGTCATTGACTCCAGGCACCCTACCTTTGGAAGCCAAGCCAAAGAGGCCAGTCAGTCGATGTCGAGCTGCAAGTTTTTCACATCCGCATAGCCTCTGCTACGTGTCGGTCGAGAGACTATCACCCCGCCATCAAAGTGTTGCCAAACTGATAAGGCTACTCCAAAGCACACAATGATCTCTGGCAGTCCAACTTGTCAACGGATAGCAGAGAACATTTTACAGAATGTACAGACCGCACCTCTGAAGGTAATTGATTCAGCTTCTGGTCGCTTCATTTTGGCTGGAAGAATACCCCAAGTCCGTCCAAGTTTCACCACTGAAGCAGCAGTTCTGGCAAGATAACCTGGAAAAGTGCTACTCATTGATCCCGCAGATCTCTTCGCTGAAATCCGACGTACAGTTAACGAGCGCAAACTGACTAAGTGGAAATAACATCTTGAGACATATAACCTCTTTGGCGGAATCGGAATACTAAGGTTAACAGTCAAGGCCCTACCAAAAAAAAAAAAAAAGATAACGATAAGTTCGTCATTAAATTTAGTGAAATCGGACCTCAAGTGATGCGTGAGTTTTACCAGCTGACCGGGCCACAAACACAACGAAAAGCAATTGCCGTCACCTGTGGCTTTCGGTCCTCAAAGTCCATCGTAGCCTCTCATCCGAACACGAGTACAATAAAAGTCAAGAAACCAAAGACTATTTTGACGAATTCGTTTAAAAACGAAACTATCAATCTCAAACCAAAGGGTCAATTACCTTCATTCATTGTGCCTACAAAACTCACGCTTTATGTGAATTATTTATGTAATCTCGTCAAGAGTAAACCAGCATTTTTGAAATTAACCGCAATTACTAGGCTCACTCAACACAAATTATGACACTTTAATTTGATTAATTGGCAATAAATCAAGAGTTACATTACAAACGCGCTCTTTTATGTTAAGTACTTTCGCACGAGTAACAACAAAAAAAACCAACAACAAAAAAGTGTAGCAACAGCAACCAACACGCGCACTAAAGCCAACATTCACAACACACGCACTCCGCACCGCACACTCCACACCGCCAACAACAACAAGAGCAACAGCATTCAACATACAACAGATATCTACTTAATCGAGTCAGCTTTATACAGAGCTCAGAGATATGAAACACTTAAAAGCTGACTAAAAATTCGACCAGTCGCACAATATTTCGCATCTACATACCAAAGCAAAAGCAAACCAAAAGCAAACCAAAAGCAAACATAAATCCACAATAACGTGATCGTCAATCAAAATCTTGAGAATTCACGTCAAAACGAGAGTCGAGCGTGAATTATGAATTGGACATTCGCTTTTGTGTGATGCGACATGACGCGCCACGCCGCCGTCATACCATTATATGGCACTTTGCCGCAAAATGCTAAAGCGACGCGTCACACAACGGTTAGTCGATAGTCGGATAGTGGACTTATTGTAAGTGCTGTCGGATGCGGGCCCTACTGCCTGTTTATACATACTTGTTGTTGTTGTTGCATTTGATCCATCATTGAAGTGTATGAAATTTACTATGTCAATATGTATTCAAGTTCAACGTTCATTGACGCTGACGACGTCGCGACGTCGCTTCATATTGTTGCGCGTTTCAATTCATTTGCGGAATGTTGTTGTTGAGCTGCGTGGTACTACACTACTCCTAACTGTTTGTGGTTGTTTTTGCGGGGTTTTTTGCGCCTAGAGGCGGACGCTCCAAGTGCCGCAACACAATAAGATGCCATGACAGATATGTCAGAATCTGGTATTGCCATGACATTCAACTGTTTATATTTACATCAATCTATCTATGTGTGTATGTATGTATGTGGGCATGTGCATGCTAGGGATATCATTTATTGGATTTACCTGAGATATCGGGACTGCTTTTCTATTAGCTTAGCTTGAAAAAAGTTTGGAAATTGTGTTCGAAATAAAAAAATATAAAAAAATAAAAAATACAGAAAAGCCATTTGCAAGTGGGGCTTTTCAAAATTTCATGAAATAAATTTTTTTTCGTTTTTTTCTATGTAAAGTTTATTTATTTTTTTTTCAATATTTTGGAAACACATTACCTATTGCACTTTCGACGGGAGGTCTCAGTGATATAAAAAAAAAATTATTTAAAAAAAAAAATTTGAAATTGCTATTTTAGGAAAATTTTCGACTTTTCAAGATCTAAAAAATTAAAATTCGCAATTAAAAAAAATTTTAAATTTTATTTTCAGCCTTTATCAATTTTAAAATTTCATGAATTCAGTTTTCTCCCCTTTTCCGGTTAAGTAAATTTAATCTTCAATATTCCGGTATTAAAAAAAAAAACTTTGGCACCTTCAAAGAGACTCTAATGGATTTAAAAAAATTGGAAATTTTTGATTTTTCAGTATCTAAAATTCGCAATTAAAAAAAAATTTAAATGTTAAAAAAAGGTTAAAAAAAATGGAATTTTCCGATTTTCAAAAATTTTATTATTTTTATTAGGTAAAGTTTTTTTTCAATATTTCAGAAACTACTATACTGAAGTAAACTAACTATGGCACTTTCAGAGATTAAAAAAAAAAAAATATTTTGAAAAAACTTTTAATTTTGGAAAATTTCAGACTTTTCAAAGATCTAAAAAAATAAAATTCGCATTAAAAAAAAGTTTCAAATTTTATTTTCAACCTTTATCAATTTTAAAATTTCATGATTTCAGTTTTTTCCCTTTTCCGGTCAAGTAAATTTAATTTTCAATATTCCGAAAATTACGGCATTCAAAAAAAAACATTCAAAGGATACTCTCATGGATTTAAAAAAAGAATTTAAAAAAAATTGGAAATTTCTAATTTTGGAAAATTTTTGATTTTTCAGTATCTAAAATTCGCAATTAAACAAAAATTTAAAATGTAAAAAAAAGGTTAAAAAGATGGATATTTCCGATTTTCAAAAATTTTATACTTTTTATTAATTTATTCGCCATTACATTTTTTGCAGGATTTTTTTGTTTTTGTGTATGTACATATCTAAAGATATCCGATAAATTTAAAAAGATATTTTTTTTCAATAATTTTTAGTTTGCATAACATATTTATGTATATTTAAATTTTTATCAAGTAAAATTTCAATTGAAAAAACATTTTAATTTTTTTTTTTTTTCGAAACAAATTTGATCCAATTTCGAATTCGACTCCCTCTAAATTGGATAAAATTTGTCTTGAAAAAGAAACAATTTTTTTTTAAATTTAAATTTGAATCCAAATTTTTTTGATATCTTTAAATTTGTGAAGGATGTTTTTTTGTTTTTTAAAATATTTTAATTATCATAACTTTAGGAAAAAATTAAAAAAAAATTTTTTTTTCAACTTTAATTTCATATCAAAAAGGGTTTATTTCAACTATGTATGTAGGTAAAGATTTGGCATGGAAATTCCCAAATATTCTTTCTATTCAAAAGACGCAACTAGTTTGGTATTAAAAAAAACATAATTTTTTTGACAAAATTTTTTTATTTATTAAATGGCTAACATATTTTTAAAAATAGGTTATGTTTATAATCATTTTGTTTTTAATATATGTTTTTATATTTTTATTTTATAATTGAGTTTTTGTTAAGAAGTCACAGATAAATCCAAAAAAAATGTATTGAATAAAATACTCAAGCTAATTTTAATAGATCATTCATTTTAAATTTTTGGTAACATATTGTCCCTACCGAAATTTCTTTCCTACAATACCGGGACTCTGGTCATCTAAACAAGCACGCTATCGCGGGATTGACAACTCTAGTATGCGATGCAGCTAAACACCAATTGCGGTGATAAGTCGAGGTGTTTGCTAAACTTCTTTCGAGCTCTGAAAAAAATAATTTGAATTGAACGTTTGATATGAAGACTAGCACTTGATCATTTGAGTAAACTCATTGAGTGATTGTATAGTTGGGAGTAAATTTAAATAGATTAACAGACAATGATTGATATATTTGCGGCATACATTACTTGGAGAGTTCAAGAGAAGCTGAGTGGCTGAAAACACAATAGGGATCAGTTTCATAGAGGCGAGAGCTTAAGACTACTTTCTTGACAAAAATCTTGATTGGAGCGCCTTGACGCAGAGTAATATTGGCAGCAGTTAAGAAGGACGAAGTCAAGACGCACCAAGGTTGATTATAACGAAATGTAGGCTCCCTACTCACCGACCATCATTCCATCTTCTTCTTTCACCTCAAGAGATCATCTCACAAAATTCACATCATAAATCAAAATAGATCGAATGAATAACTCAAAATGACTCACTTAGAGGTAGTTGACATTTGCGAAAATTCTATTGCATTCTCAAGTGCGTGCGGCTTGATTGATTGATGAGTTGACAACAAAAGCAAGATAGACCTTTCACAACACTCGAAAAAAAAACACGCACAGCATAAAACACTCAACGCCAATGGTGACGCAATAAAATACCAATAAACGTTTCATTTGATTTTGTTTTCCGCTATCAAGAAAAGGTAGGCACCTAGAGCGCAAAAAAAAAAATTGAAATAGGCCTAGGTCATGAGTTAGTCTATGATGCCAGCAGCTATTAAAGACCGTTTCGTAGTTGGCTGGTTGGTTCATTGACTCAGGCGCTAGCTGGTGGGGGGGTTGGCCGTTTAGTTGACTGTCTATATTCGAAGCTTTCTACAAAGTTCATAAAAAATGAAAAATTGTCTGCTAGTTAGCACATTTTACAGACAGACAATTATACCTACAAACATTCAAACAGATATGTATGTGTATGTACGTATTTGAACTCGGAAGCGCACAGTACAACGTGTATGAGCTTTCACTTTTTTCTTCGCCATGCGTTAAGTTCATTTTTTATTTTTTTTTTCTTTCTTTCTTCTGGTTTTTTCCTGCTCGTTTGGTAGGACCGAAGTAGGACTAGGACAAGGACACTTGCCACTTGCCAAGCAAATAGGGATATATTATGTATGTATGTATGTATGTGTGTAGCAACAGCAAGGCAGCTAGCTGAAACCCACGTAAGCTAGTCAGTCGGCCGCACAAGCAAAGAAACGCAAAATGTAGGGATTCCGTAATTTTTTCCGTCTTATGTTACGAATTTTCTTTCTCCTACACAGAGTCACACACAAACACGGTACACACGTACGCATATACAAATGGTGAGTTTAACAAAAGTTCCAGTACTTTTGTGATCATAAAGTTTTATTGAAAAATTAAAAAACTTGGAAAAAGCTCGGGAAAAGCTCGTAAAAAGCTCTTTTTTTCAAGCTTTAATGAGAGAAGCGATCTTAAAAATTGTAAAAGAAAGCTTTATGAAATAAATATGCAAGCAAAATATGAATTTAGAATTTTTTTTCTATATCTCTATGTGTTTGTTCGCGCATCACTTAGAAACCACTGCATAGAATTAAAAGCAATTTTCACTGCTGCATTGGTTGATATCAAACTTAAAGTTTAGGAGGCATTTTATAATAATCAAATATTTTTTTACATTATACATAAATATTTTATAAAGTGAGAATTGTGGGTAAAGATTGTGGAAAATTTAGTATAAAGTCTGTCTGCTGTCTAGCAATTGAATGACTTTCTCTTTAAAAATGAGCAAATCTTGATAGTATTGACAAATCGATAAGTTCTTTAAGACAATTAGTATCTATCGATATAGTTCCACCTCTAATTTGCGGTATGTTTGTACGCTCATCATTTAATAACTGCAACATTGAATTGAATTGTCGCTTCACCGATGTCTGGCTGGAGGTTGGTCTTGAAACATAGCACCAAATTTTTCAGCTGGTATTGTATATGTATAATTTTTATTTGTATGCTTGACGAAGTCTCGCACTACCGTGGTCATCTCGGCGCTTTCTTAAGCCTAAATCAAGTTTGAACTTTCTGTTAAAATCGGCCATGTAAAAGCGATATTGTGTATTTGTGAAGACTGAAGAAAGCTTGGTTCATAGGAAAATATTTGCCCATCACGGCTTTAGTTGAAAAAAGCTTAGCGATAACAAAAATTTAAATTTTGAGAGCAAACAGAAAGCGGAAGCCAGCTGCTTTTGACATTTAATACAACTGAAACTCGCACTCGACCTTCAAATGTATCATATATATTATTTTTGTTTCAATTTTTACTTTGCTTAAGCGAACATTAGTTAAACCCCACTTATGCTCTTACAACAACCAATCTAACGAAAATACTTTTTCACCGTTTTTAATATGCGTTGTCGGTTGATAATGTGTGCGGGTGGTTTCGGTACGCTGTCTGCTTCAAGTCTAGCATGCTATACCCTTACCATAGCAGCGGGGGCAGGGCCAACTGACTGGCTGGCTGGCTGTTGCGTTATTGGTTGGCTCGCTTTTGGTTTGCTTGGTGTCGTGCCAGTGTTACAAAGTTCAAGTGCGCCCGTTGCCCGTTTGCAAATATGATGACGATGATGATAACCACTTGTTGAACGTATGTACAAGGAAGCCAAAGACCGAAAACAACGGTGTTATAAAGCCCAGCCAACATAGCAGACAGCAGACAGGAGGAGCAACAACGAGTCGCATAAGAAAGTGAGAGAAGAAGGAGTTTAAGGTCATATGAAAGTAGCGTAGAACAAACGTGCGAAAGCCAACATTGAAATACACTTAATCGGGTGCATAGGATACACATACATGCACAGTTATAGGGCGCACATACATACATATACATACATACATACATGCTTAGTACGACGCGGGGCGAGAGGGGCAGTCATTGTAGAAACGAAGTGCGGCTTGCTTTTGCCCTGGACATTAACATCCGTAAAAATCAATAAAATTTTAAAATACATATTTACACGCTTTAAATTGAGGTTATGTGTATATGCGTGTGTGTTGCTCGCCGCTGACATTAAATTTTTGCATTTTGGCGAATTTAAAGCAAAAGAGAAATTATTGAAAAAAAAATGAGAAAAAGAAATGAGAGAAAAAATGAGAAAAAAAGTATGAAATTTATCGTTTGAGTCAAATCGCAAAAGGTGGTAATTTGATCATTTTGATGCTGTGATTCGTTCATTTATGTAGGCTCTAATGGCTTTTGATGTGCCAACATTGATTCGTATAGACAATTCACGCTGAAATGAGCGTTGATGAGCAACACAAGCAAGCTGAGGATAGAGGCACAAAAGTACATTAGGGTGCGACTTGTTTGTATATTCTTGAAGAAAACATTTTTTGGTAATGTTCATAGGCCTTAGAAACTTGGATTCACTTAAAATTTTCAAGGTCAGTTTCGAGTATGTGAGAGTAAGATGCAGAAGAAAGTCACACGTGGGAGAAGCTCACTTTGAAAATAAAAAGCTCAGGTTAAATAATATTACCTTCAACCATGCATAAGTCCCTCATCAACCTTATAAGCCAAAAAGTAAGTACCTCTGCTGAATGGACTTTCCAATGAGCCTCAGTGAACCTAATGAGCTTATCACATCGAACCTCAAACTCGCTACAGCCTTCAAAAAACGGACTTGAGCTCAAAGTGTTGCGTTGATGCGTTCGAGGATTCAAAGCAAAGACTTTCAGTTTTAATGCAATTCATAGTATCAGGCTGGACTATCCCCTGATTAAGTGCGATATTTTGTGATTCTTTGACAGCATGAAAAAGTTCAATATTTGTAAAAATGTTTGACAAAGCTTCAAGATTAGCCACAGACCACATTAATGACCAAACGAACACTTTAAACCCTGCTTATAAGGATTGAGCTGCAAAGTAGGTCTCACCCTAATGCACATTTTGATATGCTGCCGCAGCTCTAATACTGAATTTTAAGCCCCAAAACTTTTATAAAACTATCAGTCGTACGAAATCTTTATTCAATGAAAGAGTCAAGCGCTTGAGCTTGCTGGAAGCCGGGAGCTGGATTGTGGACTATACACCCAACTTCAATAAATTGATACCAACTGGAAGTGTTCCGACAGTTCCACACACCTACTTGCATTTTTTCAACGGATAACACTGCTCAATTATCTGGGATGCAAAAAGCTACTTTTTCTTTAGATGAATTCGTTAAGTTCTGGTTCTATCATGAAAACTCAGACAAAAGAAACTTGGCAGTCTGAGATATACTAAATGGACTGTGTAGAACAAGAATAAGCCTAACAGTTCATTCTTTTGTAAATCTAGTATCAGCCTACGAAATCTTTTTTTGAATTATATGAGCCAAAATAAGCTTCGCTATCACTGAAGTCTTCTAAACCTCACAGGTGAAGATGAAAAGCGAGTCAATGCTCAACGAGTTCAATGCTGTAGCTCTAGGCAAAGACTCTTCTAGGTAGTTTGCGTGGTAATGCGATAGTCGGGCAAGGTTCTATGTTTTAATTCAAGTACGTATCGGGTATGAAGTCCTCAGGAGCCCTCAATTTGGTAGATGAGTATTATATGAGTTCAAACTTATGAGAGACAACGACCATATGTATGTGTAATCGATTACGACTATGATTACTTTAATCGCAATATTGACTACTTTAATTGTATTATCGATTACTTGAGTCGTAGTCTTGACTACTTTATTCGTATCATCGATTACTTTAATCGTAGTCTTGACTACTTTAATCATCTCATCGATTACTTTAATCGCAATATTGACTACTTAAACATATCATCGATTACTTAAATCGTAGTGTTGACTACTTTAATCGTATCACCGATTACTTTAATTGGCAATCTTGACTACTTAAACAAATCATCGATTACTTTAATCGCAATATTGACTAACTACTTTAAACGTATCATCGATTACTTTAATCGTAATCTTGACTACTTAAACATATCATCGATTACTTAAATCGTAATCTTGGCTACTTTATTCGTATCATAGATTACTTTAATCGTAGTCTTGACTGATTTAATCGTATCATCGATCACTTTAATCGTAATCTTGGCTACTTTAATCGCCTAATCGATTACTTTAATCGTAATGGAACTTTGTAAAAGTTGCTGTAATCATTATTTAAGGTATCTTCCATTACAATTACAGTAATTTGAATTTCATTTTCTTCGAAATTACGATTCCTGCACCCTATATAAATAAATAATAGTGTATTTTAAAAAACGATTACTGTAATCATATCTTTAATTATGTGATTGAAATTACAGTAGTTTAAATAAATTTTTTTTGATTTTACGATTCCTGCACCCTATATAAATAAATAAGTAATACTGTGTTTTAAAAAACGCCTACTGTAATCATATCTTTAATTATATGTAATTGCAATCACAGTAAATTAATTTTTAATTACAAAAGTAGTATTTGGACTATTGTGATTAATATAATTTGTATCGTGGCTCAGAGTATTATGATTACTGTAATCGTCTTGCAACCTTGGTTTAGCAGATTACAATTAATGTAATCTTAGTTTCAACTATTAAGTGTGCTCTTTATCGTCTTGTAATGATGTTTGCAGTAAGTTTCATTATATTAATCATTACTTCAACTTTTTGTTGTAATTCTAGTAGTTCTACAATCGTAATTCTCATTACTCAGCTCTAACTTCAATCACGAAAAATAGTTTTTGTTTAAGTTTATTGATTACCCTTTGAACTTCATTTAATATGCGGTAATCTATCTTAATGTAATGTAATTTAGTTAAAATTAATTTAAAACAAGTAAGGAAAGGGCTGTCTTCGGCTGTGCCGAAGTCTTTATACCTTTCATGAATATGCACAACTTTTCTCAGTGTCCGCTCCTTACTTACAATTACTCACAAACTCTCCAAAACTGTTAATTTAAAAATACATAGCCGAACCACATATATCGGAGCAATCGGTAATATGGGAGCTATATGTTATGTAAGTCCGATCTGTATGATTTTCACTACACACATCACTCATATAATAAGTACCAAACCTGCAAAATTCTACGTTTCTAGCTTTCTATTTGAAAAATTTATAGCCCGAAACCCATTTATCGAAACTATCGATTATATGGGAGCTATATGTTATGTTGGTCCGATCCAGGTGATTTTCACTACACACATTACTTATATAGTATGTACTAAACCTGCGAAACTTCGCTCTAATAGCTTTTTAATTGCAAGAGTTAGAGGCCAAAACCCATTTATCGAAACAATCGATTGTATGGGAGCTATGCGTTGTATCGGTCCGATCTTGCTGGTTCCTACAAATGATTAATCTTATGCAAAATGGCGCCTGCTTGCAAAATTTCATCGAGATATCTCTAAAATTGAGGGACTAGTTTGCGTTCAAACAGACGGACGGACAGACGGACAGACGGACATGGCTAAATCAACTCAGCTCGTCGCCCTGATCATTTCTATATACTTAATGGTGGGTCTATCTCTTCTTCTTCTCATACTTACAAACATCGGACCAAAGTTATAATACCATTTCATGCTCATGAAAGGTATAAAAAGTAGCAGTCGCTTCATTCCTCTAAATTAATTTTGCTTTATTTTTCTCTCTCCCATACTCTTGTGCAAACTCCAAAAAAAAAAAAAAACGATTTCCCTACTCAGAACCAAACTGTCTGCGGCAATTTCATTCAAAATTCACAAATGTCATCTCAAGTCGAAACCTGAGCATTGATGTGTTGCTCGGATGCACCAAAAGCGTAAAATAACTGACAGCTACCGAAAATTCGGTAGCCCACAAATTCCATTCCACTAAACACTTCATAACCTTTATGTTTAATGAAAGGGAACAATTTCTGGTGAAAAAAGGATTGAGTATACAAAATATATACCTATTTTAATAAAAGTGTGATGACGAAAAATGAAGCGGAAGAAGGTAAATGAACTGATTTTGCAGAGTATTGAGAGTTGTAGGTATGCACGTTTTCGTTTTACTTATCGACTTAGAAACTAAATAGTTATTTCAGAATATTTTATATTTTTTGTTGACTTACTCGTACATATGTCAACGGTCCTAATTTACATACGCCTAGGCCCAGTGAACGCCCTTGTAAAACTACTAGAATCTGATGAACGCCTACTTAAACCATTTCTTGGACTCCGAAAGAGAATGGAGTCTTGAAAGTCCGCACTCTTCAAGGTTCCATAATCGAGTCGAACCACAATCACAGCAAAGAAGATGTGTTCTATTTATGAAAAATTCTGTATGGAGTAAACAGGCGTAAGGTGAGTTAGTGTTTCCACCTGGCGCTGAAGTTATAGCTAAAAAGTGAGAGTAATGAATGAGAAGCTTAACCGAAATTAAAACCTAGTTTAACAGCTTCCCTGTCCCCATACAAAGCGCTTTTGTAGTTTTTGGTATTGCTTAACTGAGTAAAAGGAACATATATTATAAAATATTATTTTTATAAATAATTTTGTGAGTCACATGTGACTCATTGACGCAGCAAACAAAGAGCATGTTTGCCACTTTCGATGAGTCACATGTGAGCATATAGGATATTATTTTTATAAATAATTTTGTGAGTCACATGTGACTCATGGACGCAGCAAAAAAAGAGCATGTTTGCCACTTTCGATCAGTCACATGTGAGCATATAGGATATTATTTTTATAAATAATTTTGTGAGTCAAATGTGACTCATGGACGTAGCAAGAAAAAAACATGTTTGCCACTTTCGATGAGTCACATGTGAGCATATAGGACATTCTTCTTCTGTGAGTTGTTAAGACAAATGAGTCACATGTAACTCATGAACTTATTTCAATACACTCCGGTGAGTCACATGTGACTCATTGTACAGGGAAGTTGTTAAGTCATGGAGGGAGGACTTATGCGTAATTTTAGACAATTAAAGTGACTTGATTCGTACAAAATATTATAACGATGAATCTATTCTTCCATTGCAAAGGTAATGCAAGGCGACAGGTTACGATCAAGGTGCAGTGAAATAACGCCCAAGGAAATAACGCCCATGGGCGTTATTTCCCACTCAAAAAGGAAATTACGCCCATGGGCCTTATTTCCTTTTTAAAAAGGAAATAAAGCCCATGGGTGTTATCACCTTTTGCTGATGGGTGTTATTTCCTTTTTCGAAGAGAAATAAAGCCCACGGACGTTAAAAACGAATTAAAACAAGATGATTCAAGAATTAAGTATATGGTTTTCATTAAGTATTTCAATAAATTTTAACATGTTTGTTATGTTTTTATAAGGCGGGGAGCAATAGCGCCTTGTGAAATAAGCCCTTTAAAGCCTTATTACACTATTGAAAGTGAAATAAGGTCTTTATTTCAAAAAAGGCTTTATTACACTTCGAGCCTTAAAGGCCTAATTGCTCTTCCATCATGAAACAATAATATTCTAATTCTTTTTGTATTTTATTGAATAGTTACACACAAATTTCACGTTAACCAAAGTGGGAAACGTGGCACGCGGAAGGACATCACCGTGGCGGTAGCCACGGCTATGGCACACACCCGGAGTTGGAATGGCGTAGCCCAGGGTTATTTTTTGAAGCGCGGCCGAAGGCCGCCTACGCGGAAAGGTGTTCTGCACTTAAAAATCGAGGATCGGGCCTCCGTAACTATAATCCGAAGGGGGAAAAGCAATATTTTGTTTCTGTGAAAAGTTATTATTGAAAAACCGAAAATTGACCCGGGTCAGATCCCCAATTCGGGGCCCCATCCACGTATTTTATGTGCAGGACACCTTTCTGAGTAGGCGGCCTTCGGCCGCGCTTTAAAAAATAACCCTGGGCTACGCCATTCCAACTCCGGGTGTGTGCCATAGCCGTGGCTACCGCCACGGTGATGTCCTTCCGCGTGCCACGTTTCCCACTCTTTTCTCACAGGGTAATTTCTGAAAAAATGCTAATCAACAGTTCGTGTTGCTCGCGTAAAATCCTATGGGCGTTATTTCTCTTTTAAAAAGGAAATAAGAGCCATGGGCTTTATTTCTTTTTGCAGAGGGGCGATATTTCCTTTTTAAATGGGAAATAACGTCCATGGGCGTTATTTCACTGCACCTACGATCAAGCTAAACGCGCTCCAAATCCCACACAAAATCCTATCAGTTTCTCAGGACTTCTCTTGAGGGAGAAACCTTACGTATCGGAAAGACTAGGATTTACCCAAGCCGGACCTCTTATTGCGCTGTGATCCTGTCGTTGTTAGGTGAAGGACGGCTATAACAACAACAACAAGAGCAACAAGCTTTTCGAATGGATTTGAAAGGACATCTCTAGGTAACTCAATGCAATCCTTTAAAAAAATTACCAGCGTCCGAAATAAAGATCGGCCTGTTCATACATCCTTCTGAGTGCATCCCTGCTTTCAACAAAATCGATTAGACGGAAATGTGACAAACAATCCCATTGTCGTATGCGTTAATATAGATTACAATTTCTGTGCTATTAAGGCAATCATTCGCAAATTGTTTAACAGCAATAGCAGTGACATTACTTACCTAGAAGAAGAAGAAGCAGCAGCATAGAACTTTTACCGCTTACCCATTCCCCAATAACCAACATAAATTACAACTACTAAAACGGCGCAATGCCCCGAAAGGTAGGGGAAGCTACACACCAACACGCTTTGCAAAACAACAACAACAACGCAATAAGCAAAGAGTGACAGTAAACCACATATGTGTCAGCATTTATTCGCATCACTTTTACAGTAACATGTTGTAATTGCAGTTGAAGACATTGTCCAACGCAATGTCGACATTTACCGGCTAGACCCAAGCTTCCTAACAAATGTGCCTTGGAGCAAGCCAGCTAGGTAGGTAGGCTTGGAGTAGAAGGAGGTAACAGCTGAGCACACACACACACACACACAAAAGCATATAAATATTCACATGTATGTATGTATTTGTTGTTGTTGGCATCATCATCAACAGTACTAGCCACTGATGCATTCCCACAGTCCACTCAACGTTGACAATAAATAAACACCAAAAAATGGACTTGAAGCGACGACCGTTACAATGTCACATACCAAGTGAATGGTGTCACAACATCACCAAGCATCAGTAGCTAACAGGCAGCAATAGTAACAATAACAAATGGAGCAAAGTATAAAAACCCATCAGAGTCGTCTAAAATTTAGTACTATTTTCTATGTCATCCTATCCTCCCACCTTGCTTGCTTGCGTATCCTGTCACACTTGCCTCATTCAGTTTCTATTAAGCGAAAATTGTTGCCACAATTCATGAAGCATTTTAGTGCGTTGCGTTCGATGCAAGGTACAGTGTGTAATAGGTGGAATGGGATAGAATTTAAATGAGATTAAAATATTTTGTATGGTAGTAGATAGAAGAGTATCGGCCTGATAAAGGGTCCTTAGTCAGCTTTTGAAGTTTATAAAAAAAAAAGTAAATCAGATATGCCAATATCAGTATCAAGTATGAAAGTTATTTCGGTTCATAACAATTACAGGGTTGCCATGTAATTCTATTAAGTGTATTAAGTTGCATGTGAATATTACCTTGAAAGCAGCTTAGCGGAGTACAACATATTATAAATGTATACTTTTCCATATTTTTTAAATTTTCAGGGTTGCCACCTTATATAATAATACATACATACATATATATGCATTCAATTGTATATTCGAGATTATGTCGAAAAAGTTGTGAGCTTTTTTCAGTGAAATTTTCTATTTCGGTCAACTGCTAGCTGTTCAAGGTTGCTACTTAAAGCATTTTACGGGGTTGCCACGTAACTTTAATTTAAAAAAAAAATTGATTAAATGTAACCATATGGGAATACAACGAAAGTGATTTTGGTACTCGATATATTCTTTAATTCTTTTTTAATTTTCACCAAGAATATTTTTAAGTTGGTTAGCCCACCTGGGGGTGCCACCTAATTAGATTATTCATGCATCAACAAGTATTTTTTTTTATATTCAATATTATGTCGAAAAAGTATTGAGCTTTTCTTCTGTGAATTTTTTTTTATTTCGGTTATCTGGTAGCCGTTCAAGGTTACTACCTACAACATTTTACGGGGTTGCCACCTATCTTCAATTCAACAGCATCAAATGAAATGTAACCCTATCTTTATCAAACTAAAGTTATTTTGGTATCCAATCATTTTATATATGTTTTTGAATTATTTAATTTTCAATTTGGTTCGCCCACTTGAGGTTGCCACCTAATTTAATTTTTCATACATCAACAAGTATTCTTTTGTATATTCTATATTATTTCTTAAACGATTTAAACTGTTTTCATAGGAAATTTTGTATTTAGGGTAGCTGCTAGCCATTCAGTGTTGCTACCTAAAGCATTTTACGAGGTTGCCAGCTATCTTCAATTCAACAATATCGAAGGAAATGTAACCCTATCTGTATCAAACGAAAGTTTTTTTGCTACTCCCTATTTTCAGTTTTTTTTTACAATATTTAATTTTCAAGAACAAAATCTTCATGTTGGCTCAACCACCTAGGGTTGCCACCTATTCCAACTAGACGTACATAAACAAAGATTCTTTTGTATATGCGATATTCGATTTCGAAAACACTTTAAACGAATTTTTGCGGCAATTTTGTATTGAGGTTAGCTTCTTGCTACTGAAAACATTTTACGGGGTTGCCACTTAACTTAAATTCGAAAAAAATCGAATGAGATGTGCCTATATGGCAATCAAACGTAAGGTATTTTGCGTCGTACTTCAAAACAAATATTTTTACAATGGCTCGAGAAATTTGTTTGCTTCATGTCTTGAAAAATGTCGAGCAAATCAGAAGTACCATTTCGAGGTTGAGCTACTGTACATAGCATCCTTTACTGTACTCACGCATGTATATGTATAGGTATGTATGTATGTATGTTGTATGCTACTAGGCGCAGTAGTGTGAAAAATCCCATTGGGCTAACCAGTTACCCAATGTAGTTACACTGAAATTCACCAACAAAATATCAACAGCAATTGCCCCAGAGTCGTAAAAGCAGCATAAGCGGCAGCAATAGTAAATGCAATGCCAACAACAACAATATCATACAAGCACATGACAACAATAACAACAACAACAACAATTATTGAAACACACATATGACACATACAGTAAAATGACGAAATTGTGGCAACTATTTTAGGCGATGAGGAGCAAACTGTTGCTGGGTATGTTAGTGCGATTAGCTAAGCAGACCTTTTTGGTTGGAGTGTGGGGGGGTATGATGATGGTGTTACGCTGTTGATGGTATTTTCTCAATATGTGTGCGTGTGTGTGTGTGTGTGTTGTTGTTGCTGGAGCACAAAGTGGTTGATAGCTTGAAAAACTGTTTTTGCACAGCCGTCAAAATGCATTGCGGTGTGACAGACCGCAAAATGCATCATCACCAACATGAGCGATGAATGTTTGCGTTGATGTGTCCATTTTTATTTTTGTTGTGTTTTGGATTTTGTTTTTGTGCTGTTGTCCACCTATGTATGTAGTTTGTGACACAATTTTATTTATGCTGTGAGTGTTGATGTTGCATTTTTTATTTTTTAACTTTTTTCTTTTGCAACGCCAGCTCGTCATGGTAGTTATTTGTTGTTGGAAAATGGAATGGTATTTTAGCTGATTGTAGTTTTAGTTAATAAACGAGTTGAGTTTTGCAACAGTTTAGAAAGTGTTTTGGGAAATTATCAAAAGATCGAGTTTTCAATTTTTAAAATTTAATATTTACTCGGACAGCCAAGGGCTCTGAGTTAAAAGTTTCTTGGCCTAATTGGTTACTTGCGGGAGCACATGGTGGAGAACTCGGAGTTATCCGCAATTCTCTCTAGAATCTTGTCTTAAATTCTCGCATGATTCAACCGCATAAGTGCTGAGCAGCGCAATCTTGCTGTGAAAGACTTATCTTCTTTTTTTCTCCATACAAGTTTATGAACGCAAAAATGAACACTTTAACACACTAAAATTTAATTTGCTACAAAACTGCATAATCCGAAAAATTCTTTAACAAAAATTCAAAACTCTGATGATATTTTTTTTAGTTTTAATACTCTGAAAAATTCTTAAGATTCTTTTAAAAAAAATTTTTATTTTGATAATATTGTTTTTATATTTTCATACTCCGAAAAATTCTTAAAAACAATTGAACATTGTGATGATATTTTTGTTTTAATTTTCATACTTCAAAAAACTCTAAAAACTCTTTGAAAAAAATTTATAATTTAAAGAAAAAAAAATTTTTTTTAATATTCATTAACAGAAAAATTGTAAAAATTCAAAATTAAAATTTTTTTTTCATACTTAATTAATTTTTTTTAATTTTAATACTCCGAAAAATTATTAAAAAAAATTCAAAGTTTTGATAATTTTTTTTTTAATTTTCATACTCCAAAAGGTTCTAAAAATTCTTTAAAAAAAATTCAAAATTTTGATATTTTTTTTTTCGTACTCTGAAAAATTCTTAAGATTATTTAAAAAAAAAAATTTATTTTGATAATATTGTTTTTATATTTTCATACTCCGAAAAATTCTTAAAAACAATTCAAAATTGTGATGATATTTTTGTTTTAATTTTCACACATCAAAAAACTCTAAAAACTCTTTGAAAAAAATTTATAATTTAAAAAAAAAAAAAATTTTTTTTAAATTCATTAACCGAAAAATTGTAAAAATTCTTTGAAAAAATTCAAAATTAAAATTTTTTTTTTCATACTCTGAAAAATTCTAAAGATTCTTTTAAAAAAATTTTAAATTTTGATAATATTGTTTTTATATTTTCATGCTCAGAAAAATTCTTTAAAAAAAAATCAAAATTTTGATAATAATTTTTTTTTAATGTTAATACTCCGAAAAATTCTTTAAAAATATTCAAAATTTTGATAATATTTTTTTTATTTTCATACTCCACTAAATTCTAAAAATTCTTTAAAAAAAATTCAAAATTTTGATAATATTTTTTTTATTTTCATACTCCTAAAAAATCTTTAAAAAAACATTCAAAATTGTGATAATATTTTTTTTCATTTGCATACTCCAAAAATTCAAAAAATTCTTTAAAAAAAATTCAAAATTTTGATATTTTTTTTTAATTTTCATACCCCGAAAAATTCTTTCAAAAAAATTCAAAATTTTATTAAAATTACTTTGAATTTTTTCGAATTTTGTGTGAATTTTTAAGCAAAATTTATAGTTCCTGTATTAGACCTTGACGCATACTTTTATATAAGCTTTGTAAAAATAACTTTTTTAAAGCCAGACCATAGAGCCATAGCAGAGAGCGACTGTATGTAGACTTATGCCCGCCACTGTAAATGAGTGTGTGTGTATTTTCTCTCAAACATAAGGGATCACTTCAAGACACATAAAGCAATCAATCTGACTCATCTTGGATTCAACATAGACTAATCACATTTTTGCAAGGTTGCTTGGCTTGCTATTGGTTCTATATTCTCATTCGGTCAACGTGCGTAAACACGACGAATGCTCACAATCGACAAACAGACGTTGCATTTGCTTAAAACTTGCCGACTCAAGTTGTTGTAACATTTTATGTTCATGAAAGGTATAAAAAGTTACAATTGAGTATAGAATAAAAATAAATAAAATTCTCAGCTGCTCAGGCCATTTACTGGATCACCAAGATAATTTTCAGAATATAGGTGATGTGGTTGAATTCCTGGAAAATCAATCAAAATCGTTAAGAATTACCAACAAAACGCCTTCAAACCACCCTAGACAACCTAGACAACGCGCAACTTCATACAAGTTCGCAATATTTTCTATGGATATCTTTTCATATATCGATCAACAATACTTTTTAACGTAATTACTGAAGCACCTCCGCCACCAAATGAATGGTTGATTGAATGTGCAACTTTGATTTTTTTTTTTCTTTTACAACCGAGTACTTGCCACAAAACTTGTGATTTCATTATGCTGTTTGGATTTGGAGCAGCTTTGTTGACAGTGACATCGATAATATTGAGACTGTTGAGTGACTTGAATGATTTCAAGTGTAAATGCGATCAGACAGCAGCAAATGCAACAACAAGAAAACCAACCAACAATGCCAAACAACAACACAAACTTTTGCTAGCTATATTGAATTTTGATTTATATATTTTGATTATGGTTCATTGTAAGATTTCATGGAAACGGACGTATACAAAAGTTAAATGTTTTTTCAGGCGTGTGTATAACCATATATGTGTGTGTGTGTGTGTGTATAAGAGTGTAATGACATTGATGCCGCGTACATCGTGCTTGCTGTACTCGACTAACACTGATGGTTTGCGTGGATGATGACGAAGATTTGCTTGCAAGATTTGATGCGTGCATTTGACATTATCGAGTGGTGCTTGGAGTGGACGACTTACAAAGTACTTACATAGATTTTGAATGGATTTAGACTATTTAACGTGGATGTGTTGGTGCTGGCAGTTGTGGAGTGAGTCGACTGCAAATTGGGGGAAAAAACAACTGAAAATAAAAATGTTTTATCGCGTTACAATGAGACTGACACAGTACAGGGTGTTTAATAAGAGTGAGTTGAAATTTTAGGTTAGTTCGATATTATATATATGTATATAAACTGAAAAAAATCGTGTGACTAATCCCTAAAGAAAGCGTTCCAGAATCGATATCTTTACCCTATAATTCAATTTGTGTAGCATACTTATAGGGGTGCAAGGAAATTCTAGTTTTTGTAGCATACTTATAGGAGTTAAAATACCAATTTGAATGGAAAGTGAATAAGTCTAAACGGGTACTGGTTTTTATAAGTGGACTTAAGAAAAAGTGGGTATTATGACCTATTCTTCCGAGAGTATTTATATTCCACCAAAATGTTTAAGTTCATCTGAAGATAACCATTCCAGAAGATAGCTACAGAGAAGAGACGTTGTTTAAACTCTATCCGCTTCTAGGAAATAGTCCATCGTATGCGAATGTGATTGCTTATGATCACAAAATTAGTCTCTCCATTGGGCATGCTTAAACAAATATGAACAATTCAGCCCATACAAAGTGATCAGAACAGGTATTAGTCGTATTCTACTTTGCGACTCATTTCGGACTGATCCTAGATAAACCCGCTTACACTTTTATGCGTCTCAAGACTTATAATAAATTTAAATCGATTTAAATCGATTCTTTTGATGCAATCGAAGACGCATATAGACTGATTAGAAGGGTTCGAATACTATGTAAGTGTTTCCAGGAAACTATTTTAATAGAATAATACGTCCTTTTCTAGCCAAATCTGGTCATCGAAAGTGTTCATTACCTACAACGAACCGAAAGTGAAGTTTGATTAACAATAGGAGTGCGATTTTTTCCGAATAATATTCGAACAAATACTATTCGAATCATATTCGAACAAATACTATTCGAATCATATTCGAACAAATACTATTCGAATAAAAAAATTCGTTGCAAAAAATTCGAATTATTCGATTATATTTAAATAATTCGAATAAATACTATTCGAATTTTTTGGACCCGTCGAATAAAAGTTGTATTGATTCGAATAATTTTTATTCGAATAGTCCCTGCACATTTTATCTTCTATAATACCGAGTAATAACATCTTTTTAACATTTCCTAACTCAAAATAATTTCATTTTATACTATTTCGCAAAACCTTTTCGTACGTCATTTAACCCTTGGTCATCACCAGCAAACGTTTCTCTACTTTAGTAAAACATCAAAGAGTTTTCAATGCCAAAAGGATTGATTAAGCTAATTCATTGGCAAAAACATCTTCAATCAAGCGTAAGCGTATCTTCATCTGCAACAATAAAAATAACAAAACTCGTGCAGGAGGTAACTCATTTGTGAGTGAGATTTTCATCTGTTTTGGACATAATTACTACCACAAACAAACACAAAGTGAAATGAAATTGTTATTTTAACTTCATATTGGCAACAACAATAACATGTTAGAATTAGAAGAGTAATGCACTTAGTAGATATGAGTAACCAAAAATTGCAACAAAGATGAGTAAACGTTCGTAATTCGTTGTTACTTTCAACTTAATTGAAGGGTGGGCTGGTTAGTGGTTTTGAATGGAATGAATTTTCGAGATTAAAAACTGAGCTAACTTATGTGAGACAAATTAAATGTTCGATAGCCATTCTCAGCACAACGCGTTCTATTTACCGATAAAGTTCGGGTTTCACCCCACCAAAAGCTTTTCCAATTTAATTTACTATAGCACTTTCCAACATTGTAGTCGGTTCTCCACTCCCTTGGTTTGGGCGGGTGCTGCACATGAGACCGTATTTTGGGAAGGTGAAGATTCACATTTTTTGTTTCTAATTTCGAAGATAGACAGTTCCTGAAAAATATGACTTTTTGGATTCTGAAATGGGGAAGGGTTGTATTCTGAATTTAAATTAGAAGTATGCAGTGCTTGATAGGATC